>CANXYI011033023.1:0-13957 GCA_948208565.1 Hura crepitans
TTATCTACATATATAAACTTATTTTCTTTACATGTGAGGATTTCCTTAGATAATTTAAGTAAAAGTTAGAATTACATAATCAGCTTTTTATACATGATTCAGGTTTTACAGAGGTGTAAAACAAATTACTATATCCATGTAAGATCTTCTATCCATTGTAATATTTAAATATTTACTACCATTCAAACACAACTATTTTTTTGCAATACTTATGAATGTATGTCTATATAACTTAGAGAACTTGAACTCATATGCAAAGAAAGTTTACACAAGATGATATCCATATACTATTAAAAGCATAACCCTTATATAAAAGACTAAAAGCACATACCTCTTTACTGAGCATGAAAATATATCTTCAAATAAAGTAGCATTCATAAATAAATTGGGTTAACTCCTTGGCATGAATACTTATTGAATTAACTCCCTTAAATCCTATTAAGTATAATCTATATAATTCCTAAAAATGTCATCTACTCATTAAAACATTATTCTATAATTTATATGTTCAACCCTTCACCTATTAACTATGATGTTCTGAGAACTTACATATCCTAATTTCTTCCCTTTTAATATATTCATTAAATATAAATGTGTCATTATTTAATCATTATGAATTCTGTATATGTGAATATCACAATACAAATTTCAATTAGTACTATTTTGTTTTATGCTTGCTAAACCATTTACTCTAATGAAAACCATGGTTATTATGATCCCTGAGATCTAATATAGCTACATTGATTATAGATTAATATTAGAAGTCTTCTACATAATCATAACACATGGTACCCACATAAATAATGTGGTACTTTATGTCGATCATACATTAGTTCATAACAAAGCAAATTATGTTACAAATAACATTAATAGCCTAATAATATTTCTACTTACTATTATCAACTACTAGACTCATATGGTTTAGGATTATGTCAATATTTCAATGCATACTTATAAGCTTACAAATTCCACTCATAATTTAGCTTACCCTCCAAGGCATGTTCACATAGTCTATACTAAAGGATGACCATTTAGACATTTTAAACAAGTTAACATGTCTATTTCTTAAAACCTAATAACTCTTATTAACATATCTATTAGACCTATAAAATGTAAAGACTACTCAATCACATGCACATATAGTGCTTTTTAACATGTGTAACCACATCCTATAATTTACCTCTTCTTATTAACCTTAATATATGTATGTTCTACTTGTATGGATATAAGTCATCTTAATGCACAAAGAAATATTCTTTAGAATAATATTCACATAAGTTTACATGTTTCTAAGAGAATAGTCCTTATATAGGAGTTAGGTATACCTTCCCTTCGATTGTGCTTAGGAATGCCTTTTATGAAGAAAAATTATAATTCAAGCATATTGATTGAATTCATTAGAAAATAATATAATTGTGATAAGAATTGCTTAGTTCTTTCTAACACTTAAGGCACTCATGTAATATCCCTATTTACTCTCATGTGTTTAGCATTCCATTTCATGCCAAACCATATACTACTTAAGAACAACTGTCATACAACTATGTAATTATTTTACCCTCGGCATACTATTGTCTTTAACTTACAAATAATAATAACCTATTACATTATCCACACTTTTTAGCTATACAACTAAGAAAATTAAGCCCTCCATCTAATCATTTCCCTTCTAAGATTATTGTTTCAACCTATTAAAACATGCCTATTAAAATCCTTAGCTATCAATCATATTTCCTCTATAGATTTCACTGTAAATTAGGTCAAATAGGCAAGACATAACTTTAATTCATATCACAACTTTAAAATATCATTTCTTGACCTCCTTTAGACATTTAGAATTAACATCGTTCCAATATTCCTAAATAAAATGGGAAAGAAACTTATCAAAACCTATTGTTACTAATATTGAAGGAGTTTTCATTACAGTTTAATATTGCTCAACCCATTTTGCATCCATGCAAGGGTAACTAGTTTTCATCTAATCAAGTCTAAAAGAGAATTAGGTATCATACCTGAAATTGAGAATCAAACTTATAAAATTCTCCTTCACATCCCACTTTAGTTGTTTGCAACAACAGTAACTAGTCACCCTTAATAGCTGTGATTTTTCTCCTAAATTTAACTCATCACAGCAACTATTAATTCCTAATTACCACCAATTTATTAGAATTTATAATTACCTCAAATTAAATTGAACATAGATATTATATTTGAATTCCTTACCTCTCTGCAAGAGCTCATTTCTAGTTTTAAAATGTAACACCACTTACTAGATCTCAGAGGAAATCTAATAAGTGGTGCAATTCCTATAGGTCACCTATCCTTAGATTTCTCTAAGGTCCATTTGTTAAACACTTTAAAAAAAACTAGATATTTATTAGACCAATCCTAAATTGAATATCTAACTCCTTATCATGTTCTCCATGCCAATTTCATATTAGAATTCCTTTAATAGACCTTTCTTATGTTTAGAAAAAAATTAGGCTGCACAACAGCTACCTTGGGACTTTTTGAAAATTTTCACCTGTGAAAATTATTCACTTTTAAGGATAATATTATCTATCAACCTCCTTTTGTACCCTTCTGGTCCCCCAAATCAAACATCCAACCCATATTAGTCACACATAGCAACACATAGGGTCTCAAGCCCACATCTATCAAGATTTATATATATATATATGCAACAAGCTGCCTGATTAAGTACAACACTTCTAGTCTTTATAATTATAGGCATATACAGCCAATGCAACTTCTAAGCATACAGACCAACACCTATAGTATTTACATCAGTGCCACTACCTAAATGAAAAGAAGCTTTATTTACCTTTCAACACTTGTATTGCTACATAGCACGATCTCTAAGGCTAGTCAACTTATCCTTGCTACCTACACACTACAACATGGGTACACTGAGTATAAAGCTCAGTGGTGAATTTAAATAATTCAAATTAAGTTAAAAACACAAGCAAGCATGCAATAATAATGTATTAGTCAACATGTAATGTATAAATGCTATGTCAAGTGATTTATATTGTTCAGGTGATATGCCATTTTATCCATTAATTACCAAAATGCTACTGTGTTTTAGTTATTAAAATTCTCAACATAAGTTATCATCAATCATTTTAGACTTGTATTTTACTTTACTTTAATTCCATTTCATAGGCTTGACTAGGTAGATGATACTTACAGACACTAGACCAAGAGGGAACTAAAAAAGTGTGTAGTGGCCCACATTCTAGACCTCGACCACTGTATCGGCCTGATAGACTCATAGGGATCAGTTCACAGGAACCTCTCAGAAGTAAGTAATTGAATCTAAGGATCAGTCTATAGACCTCTCAAAAGTGGTTTGATATAGCTACAGGGATTAGTTCATAGGAACCTTTTAGAAGTAATTCATCAAAAATAAAATGTGCAGTAGCCCATATTTTAAACATCAAATGCTACACTGGATTGGTCTAATAAACAGATAGTATAGCAGTTGCTAATCCCTAAGTTGACCAGTCAACCCATCTAGTGGGTATCTAACTAATGGGCCATTTAACTTCATTTGTTGTTTATTTATTTACTGATCATCTATTTATAATATTTAAAAGTGGAAAATAGACAATTATTAGTTTTTCTAAATAGTTAATTTTTAATCTAGATAGTTACGTGTCATTTTTACTCTACTGGACAATTCCAAGACAATTTTTTTTGAATTATTTTGGGCACTTTCTTAGGAAAAATTAAAGTAATGTTAAATCTAGTCTACTTATATGCATGCTAAGGACTTATTTTAAATATAGTCCCAAAATTCATTTTTTTTACAAGACATCTATAGGTTATTTTATAATTTTGTGGTGTCCATTTTAGGTCCATTCTAAGCCCTTTTTACGTCCTTTCTCAATGCCATTTGCACTCAATTGCACACACTTTCATAAGCCTAAAGCCAATCTCAAATGTATATCTCAAATTGCCATAAAAGTAGCTTTCATTCCATGTCACATAAACATTATAAATTGGTTCAATTTAAGGTATTACTTTCATGCCAAAGGTAGCCCATTTTAAGCTCACTTTTACCAAGTTATCACAAGATAAATTCAAATTTAGTTTTTAACCATTTCCTAACCTTAAAAAGGTATCCCATATTATATACATTTCATACCTTACTGCTCATGAACATTTACTTAAGTCATGTCATAAGGACATTGCATAATTCATGCCAAATATGTCATGCCATATCACATATATGTATATGCCAAGTCATACCTCATTTTCATGGCAATTTAGCCTTGCATAACTCTCAGCCAATGTTCCCATATTGCCATACTCATGCCTTTAACCATATTTAAGCACACATACACATATTTTAACATCACACAAGTATGCTTACACATACACAAGGCCATTACCATGTAAATCACACAGATGTTAAGCCTTGTACATGTCTCAGTTAGGCTTAGATCAAACACCACATGCATGTTTTCACCCACTTCACCACACATACACATAAGTCTTTACCTAACATTCCATTTTCTAACTTATACACCATGATAGCATCTAAACACATGCCTTACTACCTAAGGCACCTTACAGCCACCTATGGAACCACCACTAAGCCTTTCATTCTTTACCTAACTCACTGCATTATAACAATAATCACACATAGGAAAAATCATCCATTTCATACCTAAATTATACCATATCCTTATACTTATAAGCACACACCCTCATAGTCAATTCATGGCTATCACCCTCTATTCATTTTTTTTCAAACTCACCACCTAAACCATTTACAACACACCTAAATAGCCTAGTTACAAGTTCACATCATCCAAATGAAAAGCTTTAAGCAATAAAACCATACATTCCATACACAATATCTATACACAAGTCACGGCAAATTGCCAAGGCATAAATCAAATGATCTAAATTCACATACCTCACTACAAAAGGGGATGGATTCTTCAATTTAAGCTTAAAAGAGGCCAGAACACACCTCAATTTCCCTTTACTTCCATTCATATTCAAAAATATTTGAAAAATCATAAAAGTCTCTAAATCAAATTCCAAATCCTCTATCAAATAAATTAAGAAAGATGGAATCACTTACACATAAGAAGTTGCCTCTTAGCCCTCTTTGATGTACACTTGCAAGCACCTTTAATTTCTTTGAGCTTTAGGGACTTTTATGGCTTCCAATCCTTCATAATTCAATTCTTAACACATTCACATGGTTTTTTTTGTTGCAATTGGGAAGAGAAAAGCTTTCAAAAAGAAGCAAAAATAGTTGATGGAATAAAGAAGTGGCATCAAGATAATAGAGGAAGAAAAGAGAAAGAAAGAAAGGGTGGTGAGTGGCACTTGACATGTGGCCACTTAGGTGTTACCAAGGCCTATTTATAGTAATTGAAGTGGCACGGGTGATGCCACATGTCACACAAGCCTCTCGAAAAAGCTCGATTTTGGTAGAAATTTTGAGAAATTTTTAAAAATCACATAGACCTCTAAAAATCATCATGTTTGTTTTAAAAATTCTCAATTAGTCCTATTTAAAGGCTCATAAAATTTTATGCTCAAATTCCATTGACAGGATAATTAATCAACTGCCTCAATTTACATACAAAGCTTAAAATTAAGAAAATTTTTTCAAACAACCTTGGAATTAAAAAATTCTTTCACCAATGGACTCAGGGGAATTTTTAACCTTTAGGGTATGGTATTTTTAGATCTGTCTGAGCACACCCTGGGTCATTCTTAGCTCGACTCCATTTGAGCCTACAGCCCACTAGATTATAACCAAAATTAAGTCAATTTCATCATTTTATGGCCCTTAAAGTTTCATAACCATACCCTTGCCTCGAGCCTTGTGAAGTAGATCCGACACTCTAAGAACACTTTTTGACCTTAGTGGCAAAATTCACTTAGCCTCAACTTACAAGCGTTACAATTTTTCCCCTCCCAAGAAATTTTGTCCTCGAAATTACCTAGAGTGAATAGGTATGGATATTAAGCCATCATCTACTCTTCAGGCTCCCATGTAGCTTCTTCTTCATTATGATGCCTCTAGAGGACTTTAACCAAAGGAATGGATTTATTCCTTAATTGCTTCACCTCTCTTGCTAGTATTTGTATTGGTTCTTCTTCATAGCTTAAGTTTGGCCGTATTTCAATATTTGTTGTTAGAATTATATGGGAGGAATTTGATCTATGTCACCTCAGCATTAAGGCATGAAACACATCATGAATTTGTGACAATTCAAATGGCAAAGCTAGCCTGTATGCTAGAGGTCCCACTCTTTCTATGATTTCATATGGTCTAATGAATCTAGGGCTTAGCTTCCCCTTTTTCCCAAATCTGAGGACCTTCTTCCATGGAGATACCTTTAAGAATACTTTCTCACCAATAGCATATTCAATATCCCTCTACTTCAAATCAGCATAAGATTTTTGCCTATCAGCTACAACTTTTAATCTTTCCCTGATAACCTTAACCTTTTCCTTTGCATCTCTAATCAGATCAACTCCTGAGATCTTGTTCTCCCTAATCTCACTCTAACACAAAGGAGTTCTACACCTTCTATCATATAGTGCTTCATTTGGGGCTATGCCTAAACTAGTCTGATAGCTGTTATTGTAGGCAAATTCAGCTAAAGACAAGTGTTGATCCTAGCCACCTTTAAATTTAATAGCACAGCAATACAACATATCCTCAAGTACTTGTATCACCATTTCTGATTGTCCATTTGTTTGAGGGTGAAAGGATCTACTGTAGGTTAATTTAGTACCTAGGGCTTCATGCAATTTCTTCCAAAACCTAGAAGTGAATCCATGATCTCTATCAAATATGATTGCCACAGGTACACCATAAAGTCTCACAATCTCATCAATCTACAATTTAGCCAACCTTTCTAATGAGTAGTCCATTTTGATAGGGATGAAGTGATCTATCTTAGTTAGTCTATCAATAATCACTCACATAACATCACATCTATCTCTAGTCATAGGCAATCCCATTACAAAATCAATTGTAACCTTTTCCCACTTCCATTCATGTATTGCTATAGGATGCAGCAATCTAGAAGGAACTTAATGCTTAGCTTTTACTTATTGGCATGTCAAACATCTAGCAATATACTCTGCCACATCTCACTTTATACCTAACCACTAATACTAAGGCTTCTAATCTAAATACATCTTAGTACTACTAGGGTGCATAAAATAAGGAGCTTTATATGCCTTTTTCAGTATCTATAACCTCAAGTCATTTGTACTAGCTATACATAACTTACCTTTATAATATAAACATCCATCCTCACTTAAGTTAAATCTTAGTGCCTTCCCCTCTTCAACTTTACTTGTCAGCTACATTATTGACTCATCTCTACCCTGTGCCTCTTTTATCTACTATTTAAAATCTAGTCTAATCTGTAACTCAAGCAACACAACATTCTTCTTAGAGTACTACAATCTAGCATTATAAATCTCAAAGTCACCATAAATTTCCTACTTAAAGCATTCACCACCATATTAGCTTTCCCTGAGTGGTAATCTATTAAATAGTCATAATCCTTAATCAGCTCTAACCATCTTCTCTTCCTCAAGTTCAATTCTTTATGAGTTAGGAGGTATTTTTAGACTCTTATGGTCTGTGTAAATGTAACTTTTCTCACCATACATGTAATGCTCATGTTTTGAGGCTCTGTGAATAGTGCCATTAGGTTTGAGAAGTGTGCTTGGGGTGCAAAGTCACTTGCACATAAATTGAGGCAACACACTAATCATGAAACTTTGAGAGGCTTTAAATTGATGAAAAAGGCAAAATTTAAAAATTTAGCAGAACTAATAATTCATTCGAACTATAAGCTACACCTTTGGGCAATAAAAGTTTTACGGGCTGGGGATGACCCGAGATGTGCCCAGACGGACTCGAAAATATCAGATCTTAAAACTAAAAGATTCCATTAAGTCTATTGGTGAAAGAATTTTTAAATTCTAAGGTCATTTGCAAATTCTCAAAATTTTCAAGGTTGGTATGCAAATCGAGGCAATCTAAAAACTATTTTATTAATGGAATTTGGCCATAAAAATTTACAAGTAAAGGGGATGAAAATATGAATTTTAAAATAAATGGTGTAATTTTTAAGCTCTGTGTGAATTTCAGAAGTTTGTAAAAAAAATTAAGTAGTTTTAGGATGCTTGGGGTGGCTATGGGACCCATCCACACCAGGACATTTAGCCTAAGGCCTGTGCCAAGTGGCAAAAGTGATTGACAAGTGGACTTTTCCACTTAAACATAAAGAATTTCTCTCCTTTGTTGCCAATAAAAAATTGATGCAACCTTAAGATTTTCTCCCTATTTTCACCATCATCCTCAAACCATTTCTAGAAATTCTACTAACCTAAATTCATTGATGGATGTTAGAAAATTAAGGGAAAAGGAATCATAGAAAAAGAAGTCTTTAAGAATAAATTAAAAATCCTTAAAGTTTGCTAGTCAGAGGTTATTCTAGCAAGCAGGTTAAGGTGAGTTTCTTATGCCTTCTTAGGTTTTCTCCTAAATTTTCTTGCTAGAATTAGGTGTGTAAGGTGCATACCATCCATGGGGATGGGTTTTAATGGCTTTTAAGGTGAATTGAGGAAAAGAAAAGCTTGAAGAAAGAAGGAGAAGTGGACTGTGGTAGGCTAGAAGTCTAGTTTGGGAAGCTTAAAATGTAGAAATCTTCTTTTCTTGAGTGTGAGGTAAGGGAATTCAATTATTCATTTCATGCCTTTTAATTTTAGTAGCTTCTCTTTTTGTTTAGGGGTGGATTAAGCACATGAATTAGCATAGATAGGTAGTTTCATTGAAGTATTTTAGTATATGGCTTAAGGGAATGATAATTCAATGGTATTTGATGAAAAAAAGTGAAATTAGTAGCAAAGTTCTAGTTGGTCAAGAGGTGTTCATGATGTTTAATGTCCGTTATGATGCTTAATGTATGTTTATGATGGTTTTGGTGTTGGAATGCAATGGAAATTACTTGTAAATTGATGGGAAAGTGTATGTTGGGCATGAGGTAAGTGAGTGGCCGAGAGCTTGTCCCATGCTTGTGAGTGTGTATGGCTTGATGTAGTGGTCCCAATTAGTGTTTAGAGGTTGACATGCATGTACATTAGACCTTTAATATATAAATTAGTGATATGGCATGTAATAAGATGGATATATGCATGAGTGTATGGAAATCTCACCATGGCCGAGGCATATAAAGTCTTAGGGTACCTTAAATTGGCATGGTAGTGTGCATGTATATGTATGTTTGTGTTTAAGATATAGATGCAAGGTGGAATGTGTGATAAAAATCATTGAAATACATGAGCAAGGCTAGAAAAGGGTTAAACTCAAGAGCTACACTAGTGTAAATAGGCATGAAAGTGAAAAACATGTATGTAATGAGTATCCCTAAAATGATATACTTATGTGAGCTATGTTAGCTTAAATTATTTTGGCATGAACTTAGTTAATGTATACCTTAGAATGGCATGAAATGTAGTCAAGAAATGGCATGAAAAATGACTTGAAAATGACCTTAAAACTTAACTAGAAATAAGGTATGAAAAGTGGCTTATAATTGCCTATAAGGGCTATGGCTTGTAGATGAAAAATATGCTCATATTGTGTACCTCTAAGGGCTATGTCACATAATTGAATGTAATGGCTTTTAAGCCTATATTTTGGCATTTGTAAATGGCCTACGATTGGTTGGCTTAGGGCCTATAAACCTTATATAAATAAGGTTAAAAACTGTATCGAAAAGGACTGAGAAATGAACCTAGAAAGCCTATTAAAGACTCGCTGTAATGACCTATAACTGTCCTAAAATGACCATTACCTAAACCAATAATACCATTACACACTAAATAACATGTAATTAATAAATACTTATGAAATAAAGTCTAGCATAATATACCACAATTATTGTCAATTACACCCTTGAAAACATTTTTGCGAATTCACCCGGTACAGCCTATTTGTAGCCATACTAGATCAGGCTAAATTTCACTGGTCCCATAAATATTATAACTATCTATTTTTTATTTAATAGTATTATAAAAAGATAATCATTAAAGAAATAGACATAAGTTGAGATTAGATGGCCCATTAGATAGACACCCACTGGATGGGTTGATCGGTCAACTTAGGGATTTTTCGTAGCTACTACACTGCCTATTTTTTAGACAGGGTCGGTATAGTGGCATAGGTCCCTATTAGGGCCACTATACTATTCTATTGGATAGATAACTTTCTATCCTACCACCTGATGCCAATATTGATTTTGTCGGTGTAATGGCAAAGGTCCTAGAGGACCACTACACTAGTCTGTTGGACAGACTAGTTTGTTGGGCAGGCACAGTTACCCTATCACAGATATTGAAAATAATGCCAATACAATGGTGAAGGTCTCAAAAGGCCACTATACTAGTCTATTGGATAGACAAGTCTGCTAGGCAGACCACACCTTGTTATTTGCACCTTAGATGCTACAACTTAGTCAGGTCGGTGCAACGGTCAAGGTCTAGAATGTGAACCACTGCACTAGTTTATTCCCTCTAGATCCATTGTCTATCAATGTTGTCTTTCTAGATAGGCCAGCTAAAATAAATTAAATAAGAACAATATAATTTACTTGTGGCATTGAAATATAATAGGGGCATTTTGGTAATTTTACATGGACAATATTTATTGGCTTAATTATTAAAGAGTATGCATGCAATTAGTAATAATGATCTTAACACTATAATTTACATGAGTTAAAATGATTAATTAGATAATTTACAGACAAAAACACCCTTAGGGGCAAATTGGTAATTTTACATGTTAGCAATCTAGGGTGTACCTAGAAATCAAAACAAGATAAGAGTACGATTAATTATGCATGATTAGACTATTGGACATGTTTTAAATGCTAGTATATTATATACTCAGCGTACCTATTTTGGTGCGTAAGTAACTAGAATAAGGACACAGCCTTGTAGAGTGTGTAGTGAAGTTCAGAGGTTATTCTTTAGAAGGTTGATAGTGTACATTTGTATAGTTTTACACTTTATGTACTTAGGTGGGAAATAGGGGTTATGTATATAAGGGACACAGGATGTAATTGTTTAAGCATAGACTATGCTATAATTAACTAGTTGTTAATCCTTTAGGAATGTACGGCTTATATTGATTTTTACGAGCGTGAGGCTCAATGTTGTGTTTTTCTTGATTGTGGCCTGAGGCTTCTGTTGTTGTTTGATAGAATGTTGATGTTAAGTTGATATTTAGGGGACCAAAAGGGACTAAGAGATGTGACAATTTGTTATTAAAGTGTTTTACAAGTTGAAATTTTTGGGTTAGTAACCGGGCAGCTGTTATAGTGCCAGATTTTCAGGAAATATATAACTGATTTGAAATTACCCTATAATGACATGAACATGATGGTATGAACTTAAATAAACTATGGCAATAGATAGAACTAAATAGTATATGATAAGTGAAAGTTAAAGGAATAACTATAAAAGGAGTTAAGGATAGGTGACCTAGCGGGAAGTGCACCACTCATTAGGTTTCTTTAGGAATTTAGTAGGGGGTGTTACAATTTGTGGTATCAGAGCATAGGTTAATGTTCTTAGGCAAAGTACATGAGTGCAAATATCTAAGTTTCAAACTCCTCTAAACTGTTATAATGTCTGAGGTTGATAAGTTACTCCTTTTGCAGTGAGCATATGGTAGATTAGATACCCGAATAAGGGGTTCAAGAAGTGGCTAGTTTTGTACCAACTACTATACAAGGGGCAGGCAATGATCAGTACCTAAACTAAGTGATATGGCATAATAGCTATGGCCACAGTTGCCTAGTCAATAGCAGGTAGAAGCATCTCTTGCTTTATTATAGCAAATAGTAAATTGACTCCGACATACTTCTACTACTACTGCTACTGCTCTACCTCTACCTCCACCTCTTCTAGCTCTAGTACCACTTTCACCATTAGCTCCTCCATAAAAGACTCCTTTAGAAAGGCTAAGAAAGATGGGAGCTCCTCCATAAAAGACTCCTTTAGAAAGGCTGAGGAAGATAAGAGCTATTAATTTCTTGGGGCGAAAGGAGGACGATGTTTCCAAGGTTAAGTACTAGCTAGATAGGACATTCAGAGTCTTAGAGCAGTTAGATTATATAGAAGAAGAGAATCAGCATTGTGCCACTTATCTTCTATAGGAAGAAGCTTATAACTTATGGAACACTATCAAGGGAAGGAAAGCACCTACAGAGCTGACTTGGGAATTTTTCCTTATGGATTTTAGGAAGAAATACATACTTAACTCTTACAAGGATAAAAGAAGATAAGAATTCCTAAATCTAAAGTAGGGAAGCAGAATAGTGTTGAATATGAAAAAGACTTTACTAGACTCCTAAAGTATGTTGAAGAGTTCATCCTTAATGACTAAGAGAAATGTAAGAGATTCTTAGTAAGACTTATTGTAGAGCTGAGGATGTAGATAGCAAACCCTAGAGAGAGAGATTTTGCAGTGCTAGTGTCAGTTACATTTGACATAGAAGAAATGATGAAAGAAAAGAGGGACTTCTTCGAAAGAAAGAGGCAGTTCACTATGAGATAGTCCAGTGCAGTGTTAAGGGATGGTAAAAAGAGGAGAGAGGATTAGTCACAGACATAGTCTCAGCCTAGTCCCTAGTATCAAACAAGGTATCAGAGGCAAAGACAAGTATAAACCTAGAGGTCTAGATAAGCTTCTACAGGTAGACCTCGATTGCCTCTTAGGGCTGATAGTACTCCTAGTACAAGGGGTAATAGGAATGGACCTCCCACTTGTACCATTTGTCAGAAGAAGTATTGGGGGTAGCACAGAGAAGGTAGAAGAGGAGAGTGTTTCCATTATGGTGTTAGAGACAACTATAAAAGATAGTGTCCTCAAAGGCAAGTAAAGGATGCTTAGACACAGGTATCTAATGTTGCACCTCATAATAAGGGTTAGAGGCAAAACAAAGGAGAGCAACCTAGTGCTAGCTAGGGTACTAGATCTGAGGCTCATGCTTCGGCTAAGCAGTATACTGTGAGAGCTAGAGAAGAGGCTGCAGCACCAGACATCATAACTAGTACTTTTAATTTATTTGATGTACTAGTTTTGGCTTTGATAAAACCTGGTTTTACACATTCATATGTATGTACTACACAAACACAGAATAGGGGGTTAGAGCCTGAACATGTTGATGTAGACATTAGAGTTAGTAAACTTACAAGGCAATGCATGATTATGAATATGGTGTATAAGCAATACCCTCTAGTGATTTAGGGGTATAGAATTTCTACTGATTTGATTGATCTGCCTTTTATTGAGTT
The DNA here is from genome assembly GCA_948208565.1 of Hura crepitans. Lineage (NCBI taxonomy): Eukaryota > Viridiplantae > Streptophyta > Magnoliopsida > Malpighiales > Euphorbiaceae > Hura > Hura crepitans. Next base: position 13,363 of record CANXYI011033023.1, read on the forward strand.
TGATGTCATCCTGGGAATGGATTGGCTAATTGAGCATTAAGCCATGATTGAGCGTAGACATAAGAAGTTAACCCTTCAGATTGTAAAGGGGCAGACAGTGATAGTGGATGGTGAGAGAAGTCTTCTGAACAATCTTATCTCCCTTGTTAAAGCACAAAAACTTCTCCAGAAGGGCTATAAGGCATATTTGGCCTATGATATAGACTTGAATGTTCTAACTCTAAGTTGGCAAATATTCCAACTGTTTTTGAGTTTCTTAATGTATACCATTTTAGAGGGAACTAGATTTCAAAATTGAGGTATATCTTGGTACAGCCCTAATATCTATTGCTCCTTATCGAATGGCACCTGTTGAATTAAAAGAATTGAAGGTATAACTATAAGACCTATTAGACAAGGTTTTTATCAAACCCAATATATCTCATTGGGGATCACCTATGCTATTTGTAAGAAGAAAGATAGGTCACTCAGAATTATGTATTGATTATAAGCAGTTAAATAGGATAACCGTGAAGAATAAGTATCCATTGCCTAGGATAGATGATCTTTTAGTTAGTTGAGAGGTGTAGGTGTATTTTCTAAGATTGATATGAGA
>CANXYI011033120.1:0-10432 GCA_948208565.1 Hura crepitans
CTGACCAAAATAAAAATTGATATACCAGCTTGCCCTATCCAAACTACTATCAAATACAATAGCTCACCCTATCTAAATTAAGGTTAGATGTAATAGTTTAACTAGTCTAAGCCTTGCCTTATCTAAATCAAGGTGGAGATCATCAAAGTTGTGACAAAGCCAAAGAGGGTCGTCACCCATAAGGTATGTATCTCTTTCATTTTTTTTTAACTTTTAGGCATCTCACACATAATGTGGTCGCCTCCTTAAATTTAAGGGTAACTATAGACATTGTGTTCTAAGGCTCTTGAGTTTAGAAGGCCTATGATGATAGCCAGAAATAAGCTTAAGCAAGAATGCAAGAAACCTAAATCATGATTTATACAAACTATCAAAGTGCCTATCCATATGGACTTAGTGCCTCATGGTACACATTGATTAATATAGAACTAGCCAGAGGAATAGAGCCCATGGCCCATGGTATGTCAAGACAAACCAAAGCTTAGGTTTGCATAGACTAGGGGAACTAAGGCAAGGTGCACATGAACCACGCATCAAAAAGCATTTAAAAACCTAATATTCCTATTTTGACAATAAATCCTAATCTACCTAGAACTTTCTTTGTGATATCCTTCACATGTTTTGGTCATCGAACCAAAATTAGAGTGGCACAAAACTATCTTTTATGAAAATTTGTATAAATTTAAAACTTTTTTTTTTGAAAACATTAAACTAATATAAACTAGTAAAGTCTTAAGTTACTTTAGATCTCTTTTAAAACTTTAAACACCATTTAGAAAACATTTGTGTTTAAAATTCGACAACATCATGATTATACAGGGACATTATCTCAAAATGATTACTAACCTATAATTGAAAACAACACTTTTAAAATCCATTCAAACTCAATCAGCACAATAAGATCATCTTAACCCATCTAATATCACTATGCATTAAAATCTCAAAGTATTCATTCAATATAATAAAAGCAAAGCAATCTAATATAAAAGCAGTTCACTTTTGCATAATACAAAAGTATTTGTGTCATATTAAGAGTTACGAAACATATTCAATACTAGTCTAGGCCCAATTCCCTTTATACAATGTATAAGTACCAAAATACATATATCCCATAATTTATATGAAGGAAATAAAAAATACCAAAATATAAGCTTTATCTTGTTATTATTTGATTTACTTAAGGCTTTAACTATAATATATATCTTCGACCTATGTATTGCAAAAACAACAATGCACTAAGCATAAAGCTTAATGGTGTATTCAATATAGCATATTTATATTCATGCACAAGAATTCTTACAATTAGGCATTCATCTGATATAAATAAACAAACACATCTCATGTCATATGCAACATGGTATAGCATAAGTGTGCAAGTGTACAAGTACCATAACATGTATTACTCTTTATTATACATCTCATCATGTCAATATACATATTCTCATATTAATTTTTGTTTTAAGAAATTTTATTACAGTATGTAATGCTTATTAACTTTGCCCATATACAAAAGACAAACTCCTAAAACTAGGTAACAGGAATCATTAACCACAAAGGTCTTACGTTAACTCGAAGGTTTAATAGGTTGACCATAAAAGTCAAGCATTAACCATAAAGGTTTGAGACATTGACCTAAAGTTCTAAAGCACTAACACAAAGATCTAGTACATTAACTCATTGGTTTGGTATCAAATAAAAGCATGTAGTAAAAAATACATCCGTAATGACTCGAAAATCTTGACTCATGTGAATAGTACTTCCCGACATGAATAGTACTTCTCGAAACTTGAGTCACACTAAGTGTACCAATGAGGAGTATTAATTATGTGAGAATTTTAGGCAAAGTTTGAAGCCAATCCGAAGTCATTTGTATGCTTAAAAATGCTAAAGAACATTTTACGGTAGTGTCTTATGAATAGTACCACAAGCAAAGTTAAACCGTAAAATAAATTAAAAGTTGCTCAAAATAATATAAAAATGTTACAACCTATTACTCAAATATTCCAAATAATCCATTGGCTTTGGAATTAGAATTTTCTAATATCAAAAAGTATTTTTCCTTAATTTTTGGGAAATAAAATATACTAATTTTTTTGGCTTGTGGTTATAGAGGAAATTAGAGGAGGAATTTATTTAATTTTGAGGATAGAAATGAGGGAATTTTGATATTCCTAGAGGGGATAAGAATTTTACTAATTTTTTATGAAAAATAATATTTAAAATTATAAATACCTATTTTCCTCCTAATGCCTCCATTTTTATCCAAATCCCCCATCACTTTCCCTTAAAAGCCGACACCTTCATGTCCACCCCACTCCTCCATTTCTTTCTTCATACACTCTTACCCATCATCAACAACTTGTCCTGAAGGGTGGAGCATCATAAACTAAACTTGTAAACACTAAAAAAACCTAAATTTGGTAGAGTAACTCAAGAGGATTTGTGATTTCCTTCCCAAGGTGAATAGTACACATTCGACAATCGAGTAATTTTCTTTCGATTTTTACATTTTTTCGTAGGTTCCCTAGGTGCCCAAGAGAGTATATATAGTCTTGTTTTCATTTTTGGAGTTTTTCACAATTTTATATGATTTTTTAAAAATTGAACCTATTTAAATTCGTAGGTGAAAACTCGAACCGAGCTTCCCAAAGAAAGGAAAAGGCCTATGAGAGCATCAGGCATCCTGAACGACTTATTTTGATATGTGTAATCACCTTAAATTAAAGAAATTGGTATGGTTTTCATTATGGCATTAAGACATAAATATGGCAATTAATGTAATAATATGTAATAAATACATTTTAGGCATGAATGACATTAATGGATGATGAATACATGATATTTGCTAGCCTAAAGTTTGTTATGTAGATGTAATTGTGTTTTCATGATGAATTAAGTGATAAATGCATTATGTGAATTTGTGCATTTTCGGATGTGTATGTAGTTAATTTGCACATGTGTGTATCATTAAAGAATGATAATATGTGGATTTATGAGGCATGAATGAGATGCTAATGGTGTTAATTGGTGGCCAAATGGTTAATAGATAATGATATGCATCTATATGTAGAACTATGGCTAAAATGAGCCATTAAGGCATGTTAATACATATATGACCATAAATGATGGATTCACATTAAAGGATATGACTTAAGCATCCATACATGTTGTATGATAATTAAAATGAGTTATGCATGTGAAATTGTGGCCTTACACTATTAGAGGCTGAAATTTCATTGTTAATGAGTTAAAAGGGATTTTTTGACTTACATATGTGAATGACTTAAATATCATGTTTTGTGCTTAAATTTCATTCCAAATATGCACATATGATGACTAGAATGTGTGTGTGCTCAATGATGGACAAATACATTAAATGAGTAAATGGTGTGGATTAAGCACCTTTATGAAAATAGATGCATGTACGAGTAATAAAAGATGAAAATGACAAAAATGTGAATATGTGAAGTTTGTTATGTCTAATTGCATAGGTATAGGCTACTGGAGGTGGTCGAAATCCATCATGAATGGTGTAAGGTTTATTGCCATGTAAATAGTCATTAAATAAATTCAGATTGCTAAATACTGATATTATGTGTAAAATGGCATGCAATGGAAAATGTGATTATTGTGTATACCCATGATGCATTAGACATTATAAAGCATGTTAACAATAAAAGCAATGGTATGATATATGGTTATGATGTCAAATGAGTATTCTAGATTTTACACCTAAGCAATTTGACCATTTAGTGTTAGTAAGCTTATGTAAGCCTAAATTAGATATGCTATATGTTATATGACATATGCTTTTTGGCATGAGTGTTTAGCCCTATTGATGTGTGAAATGGCCAATGTGATTAGTTTATAAAAGTTAAGACATAAACAATGTTATATGTTAAAAATGGTTAAAATGGAATAAATCAATAAGTTTAATGATGCCAATGTAATTTGACAACCTAGTTTGGATAGGTTAATTGATCAACTAGAATTCAGTAGTTGCAATGTTTACCTTAGGGTATGAGACCTACGAGTTAATGTTCAAGTGTTGATAGGCATGATGCCTTCGAGCTAATGTATTTTAGCACTTTTGGGTGTGAGACCTACGAGCCAATATGATTAAGTATCTGCAGATACGAGTACCTTCGGGTATAATGTTCTTATGCACTTTCGAGTGTAACATTTCACGCACTTTCAGGTGTGAAGCCTTCATGCCAACGATATCCATTATCTAGCCTTAGATAGTTGTCTTTTTATATAGGCATAAGGTAAACATAAAATTATGGTAATTGCAACCTAAATGATGCATTAATATGTGATGTTAATAAGTATGACATAATGATGAGTTAAATCTATGAATATTATATATGTAGTAAAATGTGGAGTTTAATACTCATAAATTGATGTATTAGTGTATATAAGGTCATGAAACCTGAACATGTGGTAATGGTGTATATGTATGGTTATGGGTCAAAATGCATGTTATTATACTCGCTATAATGTATTATTAAGTATATGCATATTTTGACTAATATATGAGCACTTTATGCATATGGTTGATTTTAATTATGTTAAAAGCAATTATGTTGTGATTATGGACATAATATGGCTTGTGTGTATTTAAAGGCAAGTATATACATCAAGAATTCATAATGATGTGAGATTTATAATGTGTGCATATGTGTGATGGTAAATGTTCCACTTGACATATATTTCATAAATGCATGCTTAAACTATCATATTCAAATTAAAGTGATTACACCACTAAGCGATAGCTTAGTGCATTGCCCGTTTGTGATGCATAGGTAATAGAATAGTAGATTAGAGTCAAAGCTTCTACCCCATAAGAGAACATGAAGGCTACCCTTTTATGGTACTTTTTAGTTTCATTTTGTAAAATAATGATGATGTAAATATAGATAGTGTTGCTCTTGTGATTCTAGAGGGATTAGTCCTAATCTATAAACATAGGTGGATTTTTGCACTAAAACTGCATTTATTGTAAAAGATATATATTTCTTGCATAATTTTTATGATAACTCTTGATGTTGCATGCGAGAATGCTATTTGAGATAAGCCTAAGCCTTTGTGATTTTTCTGATGAGTTTAGAGGGTTAAGAGGACCCAAGAAGAGTTGTGATGTGTGGAATGCCAATATAAAAGTGTTTTTAATAGGTTTACTATTTAGGAAAGTGTCCTGATATAGTCATTATGCTGTCAAATTTTAGACATAATGACCCCATTAGTTTCCTCGTAAAGCATGCCAAATGGTTTTTTAGTGTTTTTACAACTCCTTAAGTTAAGAAATCATTTAATTAATAAAATTTTTAATTTAATTTGGTTTTTATAGGTAGCAAAATTAGATATCGGCAGTGCTGGCGATCCCCATTGTGGTCTAGTGTATGAAACTGGTAGAGGGCATCTCAATAATAGCCTGTAGGCCTACAATAAACACTAAATTGCTTTAACAATTACTAATCTCTCTAGTTGATTGATCAACCTATTCGAGCTATGTTGCTAAAATATATAAGCCATCACCATTATTAATTATGTTTCACCTTGTTAAAAAAGCTTTATAAAAGTTTTCAAGTCCATTAGCCAACTAATAACAAATAGGGCCAAGAAAAGTTATTTTATCATGTTTCAAGAATTATGTCATTTGATAATTTTTAATTACACAAATAACATCACATCATACATAAGCCATTTAAGCATTATAATTATTAAATTATGCCAATTTACATCTATTACATGAATTTCATTTTATATCATGCTTAAATGCCATATATATCCATTGTGAATACTTTAAGTATTCACTATCCTACATGAGCCTTTGGGTTCATATAATGTATGGCATCAATATACTCATACCTCAACCTTATTTAATTCCATTTTTCTTATTATATAACAACCTAAGTTTTATCATACGTATTCATTATCCTCAAGAAATGCTCATATATCTTCTTAACATATAATAACACACATGTTCATTCATTAAAACACATAACGTGTGTATAACCTTAATTATCATTCAATTTACTCACAAAACACTCATAAACATATCATAACATAACAAATTATCATCAATTAGATCATTTAAGCCCTTATGTTGGTTTTACATGCCATTCATTTTCTTAGTTATATCTTAGTCTATATTACCACTGAGGAAAATAATCTTCCATATCATACCTTATATACTATTATGATTAAGGTCACATTTATCTCTACTTATGGAATAATTATCAAATGAATCAAATTAACACCTTTTTGTCATTGGTTATCACAATTATCATCTAAACTAGTAATTACCCTCATTATAACCATGAGTTAAGCCATATGTAGGTTTTGGCTAACACCAAAAGTCTAGCAAGAATTTACATTTTCATTATGCTAATAGGTTCATAACCACATTTTTAGCAACATATCATTATCCAACACAAGTTTACATCAATTAACATACGTAGCACATTAATTACATATAACCATATGCACTTTAATTTAAGCATAGACATGCAATTCATATGCTACATTAAATACACATAACAAATGGAGTATTTTTTACACTAAGAAATCTTCTACACCTTATCTTTACCCTTCAAAGTGTTTTGATTGCCTTTTTACACACAATAAACAACTTAACCATAAACAAAATTTCATATAAATTCAATTACACATCTAAAATGATATCTAACATTAAAAGTGTGTTCTTAGGCACTTTTAAAACTTTAGAAAACTATTAAACCAAAAAGAAAATCATTATATCAAAAGTTGGTTCCTATTCACATAAAACCATTACCTTTAATTTCTTTAAATTTAAGCTAGCTTTCTTGTAATTAATGGTGTAATCAAGCTTTAAAGGGTTTAACTTAGGGCTTAGAAGTGTTTTTAAGTGATTATATTGGAAAAGTAAGGAGAAGAAATGGTAGAGATAGATAGAGATTGGTTGTCAGCTTATAAGGAGGAAGAAGGGTACTATTCAATCTTTGACTCTTTAAAACATAAGGACTTTGACCACATATGTACTCCTTCAAATCTACTAGCTCACATCTTTTCATGTAACGCTCGGGTTTCGAGGATCCGTGAATAGTGCCATTAGGTCCGGGAAGTGTGCCCAAGATGCTGAGTCACTTGCACATAAACTAAGGTAGCAGCACTAGTCATGAAGCTTCTAAGAGCTTTAAATTGATGAAAAAGGCAAATTTTAAAAATTTAGAGGAACCAATAATTCATTTTGGATTGTAAGCTACCTATTTCTACAGTAAAAATTTTTCACGCTCGGAATAACCCGAGATATGCTTGGACAAACTTGAAAATATCAGACTTTGAAGCTAAGAAATTCCACTGAGTCCATTGGTGAAAGAATTTTTGAATTCTGAGGTCATTTGCAAATTCTTGTAATTTTTAAAGTTGGCACACAAATTATGGCATTCTGAAAAACTACACCATCGATGGAATTTGGTTAAGAAAATTTATAAGCATGTAGAGGGGATTAAAATATGAATTTTAAAATAAATAGTGTAATTTTTTGAGGTCTATGTGAATTTTTGAAATTTTGCCAAAAATTGAGCTATTTGGGATGGTTCGGGTGGCTATGGGACCCATCCACACCTAGCCAACTGACTTAAGGGCCATGCCAAGTGTTAAAAGAGAGTGACAAGTGGATAATTCCACTAAATAAAAGGAGAAAATTATTTCTCTCCTTACTACTGGAACTGACACCAATAAGAGGGCAATTAGTCATTTTCTTCATCTTTTTCATTCTATTCCAGGAAATTCTTCTCACCTAAATTCTTTTGTTAATAAGATGAATGATTTTGCTTATTTTTGTGATGTCTCATCTAATTTCACAATACATACTGATAATCATGACGTTCATAACATGTTTGACATTAATTCAATTAATACTACCCTATTTAATCTCAATACCAATGAAAATCCAAAAGATACCTTAATTACATCTGATATAACTCCTAAAGAAAGGATAAATTTTGAGAGAATATTTAAAAATTATGAAAAAGTCATTGCTTGGTCTTATGAAAACATGATCAGGGTAGATAGGGAGATAGCTAAACATGCCATTTACACATACCTAGAAGCAAAATTGGTAAAGTGGAAGTTGAGAAGGATGAGGCCAAAATGGGCACAGAAGATAAAAGAAAAAGTACACAAAAAAATCGAAGCCAAGCTCTCGGAGGAAGTGCAGTATCCGACTTGGTTAGCCAATGTGGTACTTGTTACCAAGAAAAATGACAAAGTTAGAATGTTTATAGATTATAGGGATCTGAATAAGGCTTGCCTGAAAGATGACTTCCAATTACCGCATATAGTTGTTCTTGTCAACAGTGCAGCGATGTGTAAGATGTACAACTTCATTGATAGATATGCCCGATACAATCAGATTCTAAATAGGATAGCAGACAAGATAAAAACTACCTTCGTCATGGAATGGGGGACCTTATACTACAGAGTCATGCCTTTTATGTTAAAGAATTCTAGAGCCACTTACCAAAGGATGGCCATAAGGATTTTGGATAACCTGAATCACAACGAAATTAAGGTGTATATGATGACATGATGATCAAGTCTGCTACAAAAGAATGCCATTTTGAGGCATTGGGGAAATTCATTCAACGGATTGATAAGTATAACCTTTGTCTAAACCCTAAAAAGTGTGTCATTGGGGTAACTTCAGGTAAGCTCTTAGGACATACAATTAGTCAAAGAAAGATTGAGGTAGACCTTAATCAAGTTAAGGCCATTAGAGGGATGCCAGTTCTAAAGAAAGAGAAAGAGATAAGGGGATTTTTGGGCAAGATACAGTACATCAATTGGTTTATAGCTAAGCTCACCACCATATGTGAGCCCATTTTCAAACTTCTTAGAAAGAACCAACCAATTATGTAGAATAATGATTGTCAAAAGGCTTTTAACACCATCAGGAAATTTTTTATAAATCCACTAGTTTTACAACCACCAAGAAATGGGAAGCTATTAATTCTCTATCCATTTATTGAGGAAAGTTTAGTAGGGACCATGGTAGCATAAGAGGATGAATTTGTGGTTAGTTTATGATTTACTACCTGAGTAAAAAGTTTCTTCCTTATAAGGCCAAGTACATGAAAGTGGAAAAGATTTATTTAGCAATGGTATGGGCTTTAAAGAAATTGAGGCACTATTTCCAATCATATATAGTACAAGTAGTATCAAAGCATAATCAATTAAGATATCTTCAAACAGTGCCATCTTTAGTAAGAAGAATAAGTAAATGGCTACTTTTTCTCCAAGAGTTTGATATGTAGTACATAACACAAAAAACCATAAAAGGGCATAGAGTTGTAGAGTTCTTGGCCAATCATCCACTAAAAGGTGAAGCACTAGAGTTCAAATTCCCCAATAAGCATTTAACCCCGATAATAGTCCAAGGGTGGCAGATGTATTTCGACAGAGTAGTAAAATGTAAAAGAGCAAGAGTCAGGGTAATTCTAGTAACTCTTGAAGGAGAAAACCTATCATTGGCTAGAAAGTTAAGTTATAAGGTCACAAATAACATGGCAGAGTATGAAGCTTGCATATATAGGCTCGAAGCATAATTGGCTCTTAGTGCAAAAAAAATTGAGGTATTTAGGGATTTATCCTTGGTAATGTATCAAACCATTAAAGAATGGACTATTCGAGAGGAGAAATTAATGCCTTATGGAGAACATTTGAGATCTATTACCAGATAACTCAAAATGTGCACTTTTTGCCATGTTTTTAGAGATAAGAAATAGGTGGTAGATGCATTAGCCACCTTAGTCTTTATGTGGGATAATCTAGAGGGGATAGTCATAAAACTAGTGATTATTTTCAATTCAAAAAAACCTTCCTACAATACAGAGCAAATAATTGAGATAGAACAAAAAGAAGATAAGCCAAGGTTTTATGATATCCAAAATTACATAGACAATGGGAAATTCCCTAAAGAAGCAACAAATAGAGATAAGAGGCTATTAAGGAAGCTATCAACTTAGTTTATCAGTGTAGATGATGTTTTATACAAAAGATAGTTAGATGGTCCTCAACTTCATTACTTAGAAGAGAAAAAGCATAAAATGTTATGGAGGAAATTGTAATGCCCATATGCCAAGTTTGCATAAACAGTGTTATATAGACTCGAGTGATGTTCCCCGTGGTATGGGCCATCATTCTGAGTCCATTGACTGGCATATTGGCCATAAAACTTTGACAGACCTAAAAGTGGGTAAAATGAATGAAATTAAAAATTTAGCAAAACCAACAAATCATTTCAGATCGAGAACTACTATTTACGAAGATAAAATGAGGTTGGACCGGGACAGCTCCAAGAAGTGCCCGACTGGACCCAAAAATATCATACCTTGAACCTAAAAAATTCCACTAAGTATGATAGAGGAAGAATTATAATTTTTTTAAA
>CANXYI011033160.1:0-19405 GCA_948208565.1 Hura crepitans
TGCCACTGTGGTGTATTTATTAAAATTTACTGTCAAAAATTATCATAAATTAATTTAAATTTACATTTTCCTCTATTTTAAGTCCATTTCATAGGCCCAACTAAATAGATGACACTTACAGACATTAGACTAAGAGAGAACTAAAAAATGTGCAGTGGCCTACATTTTAGACCGTGACCACTGCATCGACCTGATATAGCCATAGGGATTAGTTCATAGAAACCTCACAAGGGGCAAAAATACTGAGTAACTATCTAAAAGGATCATTCCATAGACCTTCCGAGGGCACTAATCATGTCAAATAATTCCTGCAAGTCTGCCTAGTAGACTAGTGCAGTGGCCCTTCTAGGGACCTTCACCGTTGCACCAGCATAGTCCGATATACAATCAATAATGAAGAGTGTCTACCCTACAAACTAGTGCAGTGGCTTAATTATAAACCTCAGTTGCTGCATAGACCCAATCTAATAAATAGATAGTCTAGCAGTTGTTAATCTCTAAGTTGATTGGTCAACCTATCTAGTAGGTGTCTAACTAATGGGCCATCTAATTCCATTTTAAGTTTATTTCTTTACTAATCATTTTTTTATAATTTACAAGTTGAAAATAGACAGTAAAATTTTTTATCAAATAGTCAATTTTTGACCTAGATAGTTACAGGTCATTTTTAACCCTGCTACAAAATTATGAGTAAATTTTTTTGTCACTTTTTGACTCATTTTTGAAGGCATAATTGCAAGCATATTAAATTAAGTCTAGTCTATAATTTTGGCTTTATTATTTACATGCCAGGTAGTTAATTTAATTATAGTCCCAAAACCAATTTTAACTTGACAGTTATAGGTCATCTTTCGTATTTGCGATGACAATTTTAAATTCATTTTAGGTCATTTGTCATTGCCAATTGCACTAACAATCAAGCATTTCCATAGGCCTAAAGCCAAGCTCAAATAAGTATCTCAAATTGCTATATAAATGGCCTACTTGCCAAGATACATAAACATCACATGTTAGGTCACTATAAAGTATAATTTCATGCTTAAAACTAGCCCATTTTCAAATCCATTTTTCTAGCCATTTTAAGCTAATTTCAATTTTATGTTTTAACCTTTTCTATCCTTTAAGAGTGTCCCATATCATAATCATTTCATGCTATACTAAGCATGCACATTCAACTAGATCATGCCATATACATAATGACACATTCATGCCATAAATGTCATGTCATTACACACACATGTAGTAGTTAGGCCATACCTCATTTTTATGCCAATTTACCTTGCAAAGCTCTCGCCCAAAAGCCTCAATTTGCCTTAAACATGTTTTCAATCACATTCAAGCACACATATACACATTTAAACATTACACAAATATGCCTACACACACATTATGCCTTTGCCAAGCAAACTAAGCCAACATACACTATGACTATGCCTCAGCCACATTACATACACACACATACAAGCCTTAGTTCACTAAGCTCTTTACCTACACCTCACATACCATTAATGGCAAGCCAAATACCATTCTATAGGCCAAGTACACATATTATTCACCTAGCATACCTACCAAAGAACCTCTTGACCATAAGAACACATACACCAAAACTCATAATTCCTACTACCTACACATATATTTCAAGCATCTTTCATGCCATATACCTTACATATCATGTTATAACTCCTTAATAAGTTATACACACCCATATACACAAGCTCAAAGCTCTAGGCCAAAAGGAAAAATTGCCCTTCCATGCATTTCTTCCCTCAAATCAACATTCCAATTATGCTTTACACATAACATTAGCCTAATTATGTAACTAAATCACTAATTCCCATAAAACACACCATTTCCATACAAGGAATCCTAACCTATCACATACAAATTTCAACATTCATGCCTCAAATGCCTTAAATTCACTAACCTCACTATCAAGGGAGTTGAATTCCACACTTCAAGCTTAAAAGAAGTCACCAATTCCTCATTTTTCCCTAAGCCTCCTTACATGCCAACATCCCTTCAAAAATCCACCAAAAATCACACACACCTCTAAATTAAATTCTAATTACATAGGTGTTCTTAGAATTATCAAATCCCCTAAGAAATAAATTAGAGAGCATTGAAATACTTACACATCAAAAGTTGCCCTTTTAGTCCTCTTTAATGAACACCTTAGCTTCCAAGAATTTTCTTGCAATCTAGGGAATCCTATGGCTTCCAACACCTTCAAAAGTCAATTCTTTACACATTAACATAATTTTTATGGCAATTGGCAAGGAAAAATGTTACAAAGAAGTACAAAAATGGTGGATGTGGGGTAGAGATGGCATTGGGACAACAAAGGAGAAAGGAAAGAGGGGGTGAGTAGATGTGGCCAAGTGGCCACTTAGGTGTCACCTTGGACCTTATATAATGGTAAGGTGGCATGGGCATAACCCACATGCCACCCGAAAAAGCTCAATTTTGATAGAAACTTCGGGGAATTTTAAAAAATACTAAGACCTCTAAAAATCATTGCATTTATTTTAAAAATCCTTGATTAGTCCTATTTAAAGGCTTGTAAAATTTCATAACCAAATTTCATCGATAAGATAGTTAACCAACTACCTCGATTTATGTGTAAAACCCTAAAATTAAGAAAATTTGCAAATAACCTCAGAATTTAAAAATTCTTTCACCAATAGACTCAGGGGAATTTTTAACCTTCAGGGTCTAGCATTTTTAGGTCTATTTGAGCATCGGATCATTCCTAACCCAACTCTATATGAGCCTACAATCCATTAGATTATAGCCTAAAATAATTTATTAGTTCTGCTAAATATTTAAATTACATCAATTTCATCATTTTATGGCCCTTCGAAGTTTCAGGACTAATAACCCTACCTCGAGCCTCGTGAAGGTGACCTGGCACTCTAAGAGCACTTTCGAGCCTTAGTGGTACTATTCACAAAGCCTCGACTTACGGGTGTTATAGCCCAAAACTTAATGGTGTTATAAATAGAACTTTCGTGGATGTGAATAGTATTTCCCAAGGCCGGGTCACACTAATCTTGCAGATTGGAAGTATTAAGCATGACATAATTTTTGATGAAATTTAAAGTCAAAACAAAGTCATTTAGATGGTTAAAAATTACAATTAAGTTTTATGGTAGTGTCATATAAATAGAGACCTAGTTTTAACTAAACTGTAAAATATTCAAATTTTGCTCAGAAAATTCTAAGATCGATACAACCTATTCAAATATTCCAAATAGTTCATTGGCATTGGAATTGTAATTTTTGGATATCAACAAGTACTTTTACTTAATCAAATAAAGTCAAAAAGTTGCATTTTGATCAATTTTTCACAATTTTTGAACTCGGGTTCTTTGAGGCTTATAAGGTATAGTTTAAAAGAGCTTTTGAGATTTATTTAAAGGAAAGAAAATGGGGTTTTGGGTTTCAAGAAAAAGGAAAAAGAAAAGAAAAATAGAATTTCTTTAAAATCCACACAGCTATATAATGGTTAAAATGAGAAATAAAAAGTCAGTAAATGAATAACCTTCATCTTCTTCCCTCCTACTATTCATGATTAAAACACCCAAAGGAGAGAAAGCCACCATTTTTGCTCCTCTATTCCTCTAAATAACACCTAATTAAAGCATCTAAACATAAGCGTAACCCCTCTATAGTTGCTGACACTAATTTTGGCAAGAAATTGCAAAAAAAACTAAAGGAATTTCATGGCTTTGAGTTAGAGTGAATAATAACCCTATTTTGATTGGGTAAGTTTTATCAAGTTCTAACATTTTTTTCCCATGTTCCTTAGGTGCCCAAGAGCATATTTATGTAGTTGGATTTGATTTTTAAAGCCCGTATAAATTTATACAAAAAAAATCTATGGTGTGCAGTTGAGTAGGGTGATAAATAGAAAGATAAAAGGAAGAGAAGGCACTAATGAGCTTCGTGAGTATATTTTTACTCAGGAAGTAAGTGTAAATAAAGTAAATTATTAATTATATGCATACACTAAAGGTTAAATTGTGTGTATAAGTGTATGTGGTTATGGATAAGAAATGTGTATGGTAATTAATGCTACTACCTTGTGTTATGCTATGAGATAAGTATGTTATCATGCTTGATTAATGAATAATATGATATTTTGAGTGTGAATTCTCTTTGGCTGAAATGATGTTCTTATGTTTATGGAGGATTATGTGTTGTGTTTTAATTAAGGATAATGTTGGATTAAATTGAGTATGAAATGCATTATATGGTTTATATGAGATAACATGGCATGATTAATATATGGAAAATGAATGATTTGAGTGAGCATTATAGTGTGGCCAAAAATACATGATGGGTGTGCTTAGGTGCATATTGAACCATCTGCAAGTTTTATGTGTTATACACATTTATTTCATGCTAAATGATTATGGTACATGTATCGATGTTGAATAAATATCTTCGGTGTGTAAAGCATGCATGTGGTCGAAAGGTGGAATCTAATGGTTAAGAAATGTTGAGTATATACATACATAAAAATGAGGTTATGAATGCTTAAAATGAACTTAATTGATTTGATGTTTTATGTGAAAGGAAATGCATTAGGTTTAATTTTATACTTAGGCTAAAATTGGTATGTTAAGCTAGGCTCAAATTATTTTTTGGGTTTGATCATGATATGACAACATGTTAAATTAAGTATGTAATGACTATGTTAATGTGGCTGAAATGGGTATCACCTATGATGTTATGTTATTAGTCATGTTGATATGACTTATGTTTATGTTCATGGATATGTTATAAGAATTGGAAAATGTTTATGAGTTTAAGGCTTTATGTGTGCATATTTTATAATACAGATATCTAATGTGCATGTATGTTATATGACATCATTATATACATTATTTATGGATTGTAATGCCATTGTCATGTCTCATCATGGCAAAATGTATCAAAGAACAATAATGACACTAAAATGGATAATAAGGATTGTATAAGATAATTATGCTACAATAAGATAATGAAATTAATTGAAACTAGATAATTGCCCATTCGATTAAAATAACCTAGTTTGATAGGTTAACCAATCAACTAGGGGTTATAGTAGCTTTTAGGGTACATCTTTGCATTATTCATGTTTGGCCAACGGGCCTATGCTATGTTTGGTCGATGAGCATGTGCTATATGTTGGCCTATGGGTCTATGCTATGTTCAATCTTCAGACTTATGTCAGTAGATAGCCTTTGAGTCATATTTCATATTGGTATATGAATCTATACTATACTCGGTCGATAGGCCTATGTTATGCTTAGTCTTTGAAGTTACATTAGTAAATGAGTTTGGATTCATAGAGGTTGTACTGACTATTCGTTCTCGCTATCCATAAGATTTTGTTTTCTTTGACATGGGCAATACTAACTAAAATCTAATTCATAGAAATTAATAATTTACACATCTATTGTAGTATGCATTATGTTAATTCATGTTTTAACATATAACATGTTTTAAGTGATCCTATACAATGATATAAGCATATTATATATCAATGATAATCATAAATCAATTGTATGCTTTTATATATATTTTTATAATGATGTATGCATGTGTGCTTGAGAACGTATCAGCAAGTTACTTTAATTACACCACTAATCTATTACTTAACGCATCATGTTTTTTTTGTGATGCATAGGTCTAAAAGAATCCATATTATAGTTAAAGCCTTGGTAGCCACTACAAACAATAAAAGAGTACTTTTGGTATATTTGTTACTCTGTATATATTGTTATGTGTTTTAATCATGTTTAGATGCTCATATATAGCTAATAAGGGATTAGGCTTAATCTAGTTTTGTATATGGTTTTGTAATCCTTAATAAGCTTGAAAATCTCTTTTTAAATGTATGGATGCTATATTTAACCCTGTTATGTTGTTTTGTTGATGATTTGAGATGATGGATGTTTTAGAGTGATTAAAAGATCACAGATGTTGGGAGATGAGTTTGGATGTTTATAAAACTTTTGTTTTCTTGTATAAGTTACTTTTTATTTTGGGATAGTGTCCCGGTATTTTGACACCCTTTACCCAATCCAAATGCTAGCCAGTCGTTGAACCCAATTAAGGTGTGCATACATTTTTGTGTTATCCAAAACTCATAACATTTTATCCCATTTGAAATGTTCTTAACAAAAACATTTATCACATAAAATTATGAGTTTGCAAAAATTTTTCAAAAAGTAGTTACTATTCATATTTGGAAAATATTCATGTCAAAAATTCAGCAATATAATGGCTGTATCATGACACTTTTTGAAATGTGAATAGTAACCTACATAATCAAAAACACTTCTATAAACTTTTTCTTAGCATTCTCAACTCTATGATCCTTCTAATCACCCCAAAACCATCAATCAACTAAGCATCACAAGGCGTGCAACATTTATCAAAAATAGTCAACATGGATTAAAAATCAACTTTAAAATATTATAGACCTTTTAAAATTCAAAATTTACAATTCAACTAGTTTAGGCATCATTCCCCAAAATTACAACCATATGAGTGCTACTAGCTATACATCATAAAATTTAGATACAAAAATTATACCAAAAAGTGCCTAAAAGAATCTCTCTCTTGGAAAATTGGCGATCTAAGGCTTGCTTCTCAAAATGTCACCTTACTTACGCATCGTAAAAATAGACGATATGCTAAGCAATAGCTTAGTGGTGTATTCGATATAACTTACATAAATATGTCAATTAACATCATTGATTAATATAAGAAATATAAACATCACAATCTTACATGTTATGCAAAATTAACCAAAATATGTATAAATGCACAATTATGACATAAGGCATTTACACACTGCACAATAAAAATTATTCATCCATAAATTATGCCATATGTCATATAACCATATTAATTATTTAAAACAATCCATATATTAAAGCCCATATTCAAGAAACAATAACACTATGGATAATAGAATATCAATGGACCACCTAAGCCCTCAAAACCATATAGGCCCCACATGCATCAAACCCGAAGGTCAAAAAAATCCTAAGCCTAAAGGTCATCATGCATCATCCCAAGGGTCAGAACACAATGTCAAATCAATAATACACATTAAACTCGAAGGTCAGAAATAAAATCAATGATCAACACATCAAACCTATAGTTTAGTGCATAAAAAGCAACTCAAAGGTTCACGTATCACAACCAAAAGTCTACAAAGGTACTGAAGTACCATAGTAGTTGCTATGACTCTTAGTTGACTAATCAACCTATCTAACTAAGCTATTTGCTTACATGGGCTATTAACCATTATTTTTAATTTCACCTCATTAATATCACTTAATATTGCTTTTAATTAAATTTGTTTAGTTAACTAAGGACTATACCGAGAAAAATGTGATTATAAACTTATTGAGGTTTTATGACATGCCACACACATCATTAATGCCATACAACAATTCTCTACACACATATGTTAATGGATGCATTATTTGGTCATGATTTTATATTAAACACGTTATATGTATATATGACAGTTTATTTGCCATAACATAGGTACATGACATTTAATCTCATGCACAAACATTTTACTCATAAATATGTCATCACATGCTCTTAAAGTTCTCATGTCATTACTTGCATGTCATACACATCATGAACATGTTATAGGCATTATAATAAAGCAATATGTCTCATAAAGATTCATAGCACATCATAAATACACCATATTGCACACTTAAGTGTTAAAAGAATACATTTCCAAAATTGTGACTCTTTTATTCTATAATATACACATAATTTGAACTAAGCACATTATGGCTAATCCATTATACATAACCCACTGATTATGTACACTTATCCTTTGTACACCACAATATAGGCATACATATATAAAACATTAAATACTTAATCACTTACACATATAACATGCACATTTTTACCTCTTATATCCGTTTATGATCAATCATCATGCATAACATACAATTATGTCACATACATGCACATATATGCTTTTGGAATCAATCATACACGTAACATCATAACTCATAGCCATTTTCGGCCACATTACCTCTAAACACTCCATATTGCCATCTATCTTTCCATCTATTATTCTTTATGTCCATATAATAATTTGAATTCATTTATGAACACACTTCATATATATATATATATATATATATATATATATATATCACACATATAGGTTGCAAATATACATACACAAGCATATGTAACCCAACATACATACACAACCTCACATGGCCATATCAGCCATCTGCCATCCCAAGTTTTAAACCTCTATTTCATATATTCCATCTTCATAAATCATGTTCATATAAGCATTCCACCTCATACATTGTGCATCCACTACATTTTTTATGCATTATGTACAATGGTATACATATACATACATATACAATATTTCTATCATTCTCATAACATCAACCAATATTTATTCCATTCATCTACCATTACCATTCACTTTATCACACATCATTTATGTCATTCATTACCATTAATTACCCATTCATGCATTAATTATACATTTAATGCATAAATGCCATTTATATCATAATATGGAATTTATGGAACATAACTAAATTCACACAATTTATATTGATTACACATACTAAGAGAGTTACAATGCACTCTCGAAACCCCTCTCATATCTTGCTCTTGCCTTTATCTCAAGTTTTGTCCACTTTCTCAACTGCCCATTACAAATTCATTTCATAAAAATTTGTAATAAATCATATGAGTAATAAGAATAAAAATTGACCACATAAAACAACTCCTGGGCACTTGAGGAACCTAGGAAAAATATCAAAATTCAAAAAATCTTACCCAAAAAATTTCATATTACTATTCATCAAGATGAAAAAATAGGCCAAACACTTATATTTATGCAAATCAAGGTAGAATTAACTTCTCAAGGTCTGGAGGCTTAGACCTAGGGCTCAGATAGAAGAAACAGGCAAGAATTGAGCTTAAGAAAGCCAAAAATGGCTTCCTTCTTCTCTATAGGATGTTGGCAGCAAGAGGAAAATAGGTAGGGATGATATTATTCATCCTTTGACCCATTTTGACCTCTTTTATAGTTTTTTTAAGTTTGTCTTGCCCTACTTTTGACATCCAAAAGGCCCATAATTATCCATAGTTTAACCCTCAAAAACCTCTAAAAATCCATGCTTAAAAAATGCAAAGAATCGATTAAAAACATAGTTTTTAAGGTTACCCGATTTTAGTAAAAATACTTCTTAATCTCTAAAAAATTCCAAGTCCAGTGCCAACAAGCTATTTAGAATTTTTGAGTATCAGGTTGTATTAATCCAAAAATTTTTTGAGCAATTTTTTAAATATTTTACAATTCAGTTAAAACTAGGTCACTATTTATGTGACACTGTTGTAAAACTTAACTGTTATTTTTAACCGCTTAAATAACTTCATTTTGACTTTAAATTTCACCCAAAATTTTGTTATAATTAATACTTCCATTCAGTAGAAATATTGCTCCTAACTTTAAGAAAAAACTATTCATATCCCGAGAAGTACTATTCATAACACCGAGATCTTTCAGGCATTATATTTTTTCCCCTCTTAAAAAAATGTCATCCTTGACATTACCTAGTTCAAACAACTGTGGATATTACTCCCTTATCAGAGCTTCTATTTCTCATGTGGCCTTTTCTATCCGATGATGCTTCTAAAGGACTTTTACCAAAGGTATGGTTTTATTCTGAAGCTCCTTCACCTCTCTCTCTAGGATTCTGATAGGTTCTTCTTCACAAGATAAATCTAGACAAATCTCAACTTCTTCTACTGATAGCACATGTGTAAGATCTGATCTGTATCTTCTAAGCATAGCTATATGGAAGATGTCATGAATTTGTTAGAGTTCAGGAGGCAAAGCTAGTCTATAAGCTATGGTCCCACACAATCTATTATTTCATATGGCCCAATAAACCTAAGACTCAACTTTCCTTTCTTTCTAAATTGTAGAACCTTCTTCCAAATTGAAACCTTGAGAAACACTTTATCTCCCACCTCATACTGAATATCTTTTCTCTTTAAATTAGTATTTAACTTTTGCCTATTAGAAGCTGCTTTCAACCTTTTCTTAATAATCTTCACTTTTTCCTATGCATCCTTGATCAAATCTGGTCCCATGAGTTTTGTCTCACTAAACTCATTCTAGCACAAAGGAGTTCTACACTTCTTTCCATACAAATGCCTTATAAGGAGCCATACCTAAGCTTGCTTAATGGTTATTGTTATAAGCAAACTCTGGCAATGAAAGATAGTGATCTCAACTACCCTTGAACTCAATGGCCTAACTTCTCAACATATCTTCTAACACCTACTAACCATGCTTCATTTTAAGCATAACATTATATACTACTTAATGTCAAATCACTTAACTATCAAATGATTACCTAAATGACTCTTTTAGATTGTCCATCAGTCTATGGATGAAATGCCATACTAAAACTCAATCGAGTACCCAAAGCCTAATGAAGTTTCTTCCAAAACCTCAATGTAAACTATGGGTCTCGATTAAAAATAATTAAAGATAACACTCCATACAATCTGACAATCTCATCAATATATAGTTTAACAAACTTCTCCAAAAAGTAGTCCATCCTTACTAGTATAAAATGTGCCATCTTGGTTAACTAGTCTACCATAACCCACACTAAATCACATATACTCTTTGTCATAGGCAACCTAACAATAAAATCCATACGTATCCTCTCCTATTTCCATTTTGGAATTTCTATAGGATGAAGCAAGCTAGATGGAACTTAATGTTCTACCATTACCTACCGATGAGTAAGGCATTTTTGTCACTTATTCGGATACATCTTTCTTCATGCCAGGCCACCAATAAGACAATTTCAAATCCTAATACATTTTTACTAGGATACATAGCATAAGGAGCTCTATGAGCTTTTTGCAAAATCTGTTTCTTGAGCTCTTCCATATCTAGTACACATAATATGTCATGATAGTGTAGATAACCATTACTCTTGACTTCATACTCAGTAGGCTTCCCTTCTTAGATAGCACTAATCACACTCATCAGTCTATAGTTATCTTTCTAACCATCCTTAACTTGTTATAGTAAACTAACCTTTACTTACATTTATGCTAATAAAGCATCATCACCCATTAGCTGTGATATGATGTTAATGGCTCTCATGGCTACCATGAATTTCCTACTAAGTGCATCAACCACTATATTGGCCTTTCTAGGATGATACTCAACCAAACAATCATAATCCTTGATCAATTCCATCCATCTCCTCTATCTCAAGTTCAGCTCCTTCTGTGTAAAAAGATACTTAAAACACTTGTGCTTAGTGTAAACATAACACTTCTCTCTATAGAGATAGTGTCTCTATATTTTTGGAGCAAACACAATAGCTCGAAGCTCTAAATCATAAGTAGGGTAATTCTTCTCATATGGCTTCAACTGCCTCGATGCATAAGTAACAGCCTTGCCATCTTGCATTAGAACATAACCCAACCCATTATGCGATGCATCACTATAGATGGTGAATTCCTTCCTAGAAATCGATTGAACAAGAATGGGTGCTTCTATCAATATCGCCTTAAGCTTGTCAAAACTCTCCTAGCATCTATCATCCTAGACAAACTTAACATCTTTCCTTAATAAATGAGTCATAGGGGTTGTTATCAAGGAAAACCCTTTGACAAACTGTTTATAATATCTTGCCAACCCAAGGAAACTCTTGATCTCTGTGGTGTTCCTAGGTGGCTTCCACTCCATAACTACCTCAATCTTGCTAGGATCAACATGAATCCCTTTTACAAAAGTTATATGCCTAAGAAAAGCTATTTCACTGAGCCAAAACTCACATTTGCTAATTTTAGAATACAGCTTTTTGTCTCTCAAAATCTATAAAACTATCTTCAGATGTTGTTCATATTCTTCTTTACTTTTTAAATAGACTAAGATATCATCTATAAAAACCACTACAAACTTATCTAGTTACTATCAAAATACACGATTCATCAAATCCATAAAAGCCATAAGAGTATTGGTAAGCCCAAATGGCATTACCAAAATCTCATAATGGCCATATCTCGTCCTGAAAGCTATTTTTCCCATATCCACCTCTTTTACCCTTAACTGATAATAACCAAACCTCATATCAATCTTAGAAAACACCCCAACTCTTCTAAGTTGATCAAATAGATTTATCCTTGGTAAGGGATACTTGTTCTTGATGGTCACTTTGTTTAGTTGTTTATAATCCACACAAAACCGAAATGAACCATCTTTCTTTTTAACAAACAAAATTAGTGCTCCCTAAGGTGAAATACTAGGTCTTATAAAGCCCTTATTAAAAATCTCTTGTAGTTGTATCTTTAATTCTTTTAACTCTGCTGGAGCTATCGATATTGAAATAGTTCCTAGTAGAACTTTAATGTTGAACTCAAGTTCCTATTCTAAAGGCAAACTAAGTAACTCGTCTGGAAAAACATCTGTATAGTTAGACACTACTGGTATACTGCTTACATCTAGACTCTCCTTCCTTATGTTAAACATATGTGTGAGATAAGTCTAGTAGCCTTTCCTCATCATTCATCTTGTTGTGACTACCAGGATAACATTGGATAAAAAGTCCATCCTCTCACCAACAATTATGATCTCAGCCCCATCATCACCGTTGAGAGTTAGCCTCTTCTGCTTCCAATCCACTATCGCCTGATACTTAGACAACTAGTCCATACCTAGTATTAAGTCAAACTCCTTAAAAGGCAACTCTATTAGGTCAACTAAGAACTTTTAATCTTGAATCATCAAAGGACATGCTTTATAAACCTTGTTAACTATCACATGTTAACCTTTGGGATTACTAGCCATGATCTCTAGTTCAAGGTGTTCTGAGGTCTTATGCCCATGATGTGTAAACATAAGAATGTATGGACCCGAGATCTATCAAATCCAAAATAAGAGAGTTAAAAAAAGAAAGATATCAACAATAACATTTGCTCATTGGCTTCCTCACATGCTCTAATGGCATACTATTGGGTAGGAGAATAATGCTTAGCTCTAAACTTTACTCTATCTCTCTAAGCTCCTTTGCTCCCCCTCCTCGATCCCCTCTCTAACCTCTAATTGAAATATGAGCAGATCTCTATCTAGCATCAGCTTTCTTAGAATAATCCTTATAAAAAAGATTCAGAAACCCACAAGAAAAACATACGCCTAGCTTTAACTTCCAACACTCTCCTCTATGTCTCTTATGGCAAGTCTGACACTAAGGTACCAAGCCACTCTTAACTATCTAAACTGGTGTACTGGCAGCCTGAGATTACTACCTAATCTTGCCCTTGTTGCCTTGTATCATCTTCAAGGACTTGCCTTACTTCTGTACATACTATGATGCCCCTATCTTATTTTCTGTAAACTTCTTATCAGCTCTTTGAGATATACTAGAAGCCCCCTAACCAAAAGGCCTCTTCTTCTAATAAAACTCCCTTTTTTTCCTTCTGTACCCCCTCTATAGAATGGCACACTACAATAAGCTGAGAGGAATATTTGATCTTTATAGGGACCATCTATGACTTGATGTCCATATGTAATCCCTTCTTAAACCACTTACACTTGTCAACTTCTATAGAAATGGTATCCTTGGCATAGCAGCTAAGCATAAAGAAGTCCTCATATTCCCCTATGAACTTTTGCTCCTACTTGAGGTCTATTAACTACTGCCTTCTATATCTAAATAATCTTCAGGAATGTATTTCTTATGGAACTCTACCAAGAAAGAGTCCCATGTCAATTTATCCTCTATCTTATACTCAGTTAAGTCCTCCCACCATTTTAAGGCTTTTTCATGCAGCAAGGATATGGCATAGATTACTTTCTCTATTAGCGTGCATTACATATGCTTTATTATCTTCTCAGTATAACCTAATTAGTACTCTGCATTTTTAGGCTTAACTATACCTTTTCCCTTGCAGTCTTTGGCTCCTATTTTCGTAACTCTCTTAAGGTATGTCTTTTAGAGAGCTAAGGGGACCTCTTGTATTATGCTAGTGGTGGAGTAGCAACTATAGCTTGTCTCAAGAGCTATAACATCTCTTGTAGAAACATTGGTGACACTGATGTTATAAATGATACTTATCCTGTTGCACTACCCAATATAGATGCAACCCAATTTGATTCTTGTCTGATGGACATGGAAGCTTAACTCTCAACTTCCTCATATTGATGTGGTGCATTACCACTCATTTTATCTATAAACAAGGAAATAATTTGTAAGCCTTGATATCATAAATTTTATGATGTATAAACTTAACCCTAAACACTCATATGTTATCTAGGAATGCCTAAACTAGAGCTATAATACCACTAAATATGACACCCCTTACCTAGTTTAGATCCTAGCCGATCGCCGAACCTGACTAAGGTGTGCATGCATTTTTGTGTTATTCAAAACTCACAACATGTAATCGCATTTCAAACATTCTTAACAAAAACATTTATTTTATAAAAATATGAATTTACAAAACTTTTTTAAAAACTAATTACTGTTCATATTTAAAAAATATTCGCATAAAAAATCTAACGGCATAATGGCTATACCGAGACATTTTTCCAAATGTGAATAGTAACTTATATAATAAAAAACACTTCTACAAACTTTTTCTCAGCATTATCAACTCTTGTGATCCTTGTAATCACCCCAAAACCATCAATCAGCTCAATACCAAAAGGTATTCAACATTTATCACAACATGTAGTCAACATGCATCAAAAATCAACTTTAAAATATTATAGGCTTTTTAATATCAAAAATTTACAATTCAACTATTTTCGGCCCCATTACCCATTATTACAACTATATGAGTGCTACTAGCTATACATCATAAAATTTATTAAAGTGCCCAAAAGAATCTCTCTCTTGGAAAATTGACGATCTGAGGCTTACTTCTCAAATTGTCACCATACCTATGCATCAAAAAAATAGACGATGCGATAAGCAGTAGCTTAGTGGTGTAATCGATATAACTTGTATAAATGTGTCAATTAACATAATTCATTAATATAAAAAATATAAAAATCACAATCTCACATGTAATTCAATATTAACCATAATATGTATAAATGCACAATTATGACATAAGGCATTTAGATACCACATAATAAAAATCATTCATCCATAAATTACACCATATGTCATATAACCATATTAATTGTTTATTACAATTCATACATTAAAGCCCATATTCAAGAAGCAATAACACTATGGATAACAGAGTATAAGTGGACCACCTACAACCTCAAAACCACGTAAGCACCGTATATATCAAACTCAAAGGTTAAAAAATCATAGACCTATAGGCCATCATGCATCAGACCTATCGATTAGAACATAATGTCAAATCAATAATTCACATCAGACTTAAAGGTTACAAATAAAATTCGAAGATCAATGTATCAGACCTGTTGGTTAGTACCTAAAAAGTAACCTGAAGGTTCATGCATTACAACCCAAAGGCTACCAAGGTACTGAAGTACTTTAGCATTTGCTATGGCTCTTAGTTGACCGGTCAGCCTATCCAACTAGGTTGTTTGCTTGCATGGGCTATTAACCATTATTTCTAATTTCACCTCTTTAATATCACTTAATATTGCTTTTAATTAAATTGGTTTAACCAACTAATAACTATATCAAGAAAAATGGGATTATAAACTTATTATGGTTTTATGACATGCCACAGACATTATTAATGCCATACAACAATTTTATACATGCATATGTTAATAAATGCATTATCTAGTCATAATTTCATATTAAATGCATTATACATATATAAGACATTTTATTTGCCATAACATAGGTACATGACATTTATGCTCATGCATAAACATTTTACTTATAAACATGTTATCACATGCTCTTAAAGTTCTCACGACATTACTTGCATGTCATACACATCATGAACGTGCTATAGGCATTATAATAAAGCAATATGCCTCATAAAGATTCATAGCACATCATAAATACAACATATTACACACTTAAGTGTTAAAAGAATACATTTCTAGAATTTTGACTCTTTTATTCTATAATATACACATAATTTGAACTAAGCACATTATGGCTAATCCATTATACATAACTCACCAATTATGTACACTTATCCTTTGTTCACCACAATATAGGCATACTCATATAAACCACTAAATACTTAATCACTTACGCATATAACATGCACATTTTTACCTTTTATATCCATTTATGATCAATCATTATACATAATAGACAATTATGTCACATACATGCACATACACACTTTTGGAATCAATCTTACACACAACATCATAACTCATGGCTATTTTGGCCATAATGCCTTCAAACACTCCATATTGCCATCCATCATTCCAACCATTATTCTTTATATCCATATAACATTTTGAATTCGTTTATGAACACACTTCACATATATATCACACATACAGGTTGCAAACATACATACACAAGCATATGTAACCTAGCATACATACATAACCTTACATGGCCATATTGGCCATTATGCCATCTCAAGTTCTAAACCTCCATTTCATACGTTCTATCTTCATTAATAATTTTCACATAAGCATTCCACCTCATACATTATATATACACTACATTTTCTATGAATTAGGTATATTGATATATACGTACATATATATGTAATATTTCCATCAATCTCTTAACATCAACCTACATTTATTTCATCCATCTATCATTACAATTCACTTCATCACACATCATTTACATTATTCATTACCATTAATTACCCAATCATGCATTAATTATACATTTAATGTATAAATTCCATATCATTTATTTCACAATATGGAATTTATGGAACATAGCCAAATTCACACAATTTATATTGATTACATATACCAAGAGAGTTGCAATGCACTCTCAAGATGCTCACATCTTACTCTTGCCTTTATCTTGAGTTTTGTCCACTTTCTCAACTACCTATTATAAATTTGATTCATAAAAATTTCTAATTAATCACACGAGCAATAAAAATAAAAATTGACCACGTAAAATGACTCTTGGGAACTTGAGGAATTTAGGAAAAATGTTAGAATTAGAAAAATCTTATCCAAAAAAATTCATGTTATTGTTCACCAAAGTGAAAAATCAGGCCAAACGTTTGATTTTTTACGTAAATCAAGGTGGAATCAGCTTTTTAGGGTCATGGAGGCTCAGACCTAGGGCATGGATAGAAGAAACAGGCAAGAATTAAGCTTAAGGAAGCCAAAAATTGCTTCCCTCTTCTCTTTAGGACATTGGTAGTAAGAGGAAAATGGGTAGGGATGATTCTATTTATCCTTTGATCTATTTTAACCTTTTTTATAGTTTTTTTCAATTTTTATTACCCATTTTTTGACATTCAAGAGGCCCATAATTATCCTTATTTCAAGCCTCAAAAACCTTTAAAATTCCATGCTTGAAAAATGCAAAAAAAATCGATTAAAACACAATTTTTAAGGTTACCCGATTTTAGTAAAAATACTTTTTGAATAAAAATTTTGAGTATCAGGTTATATTAATGATAGAATTTTTTAAGCAACTTTTTAAATATTTTACGAGTCAGGTAAAACTAGGTCACTATTCACATGACATTATCGTAAAACTTAACTGTCATTTTTAACCACCTAAACGACTTTATTTTAACTTCAAATTTCATCCAAAATTATGTTAGAATTGATACTTCCATTGAGTAGGATTAGTGCTCTCGGCCTCGAGAAAACACTATTCACATCCTAAGAAGTACTATTCATAATATCGGGATTTTTTGAAGGTTACAAGTACAGTTGTCATATTGCCGAATTTTTTATACGAGGATTCTCAAAATGATTTTAAAATTGTAACAGTAAAATTCTATTTAAACAAGATTTTTCAAAGTTTGTTAAACAATCAAATCAAAAAGGTTTTAATTTATTCGAGTTTTTTTTAAATGATTAACATAAAAAGGTTAAGCAAGTTTATATAGCACACTTGTGTGAATGCTCCTTATTCGAATTCGGCAACTGAATCAGGTAAGGGGTGTCATAGGAATTATTAAAAATTAATTGAAAAAATTAACACAACGCTTGTAAACCATTTGGTTTTGCACCACTCAAAAATTCTAATAATTTACTTTAATTATTTTCCAATTTCTTCAATTTCAATTTTCATGCACATATGGCCAAAATTAAAATCATATTTTAACTCATCATATATCATATTAAATTACTCAAAAAGCAATTAAATCAAATTTGTATAAAAATTAAGAAATTAGCCACCTCCCTATATGTATAGCTTCCCGTATACATATAGGGAGATTAATATCCTTCAATCAAGATTTTTGAATTTAATTCATGTTACATCAACATTAATCACATTAAAATTTGTATTCAAATAATAAAATTAAAATTTCAAGACATCACTGAACCAAAATCATAAAGTCAAATATTATGTTAAATCAATCGTAACCCATAATTTTCATTATTTTAAGCCTTCGAGAACATAACATTAATGCCCCTTACCTAGTCCGGTCACTGGCCAGTCGCCATACCCAACTAAAGTGTGTGCACATAACACATTATTTAGCCTCAACTTATACTTTAATGTTATTTAAAACATTTATCGAGTATGAAAAGAAATACTAAAATGGGTTTAAAAAAATCCTTCTAAAATCAAGTTACATATTCAAAATTAGGAATCGGCGTGCCAAAATTTTGACAGCATAATGCCTATACTGGGCACTATCAAAAATTTTGAATTGTAACTTGTAAGCAAAAAAAATACTTCTATAAATTTTTCCCATTCATTCCATAACTCTATGATCCATCTGATCACTCCAAACGTCATTCAATAATACACAGTCTCAACCTCAAGAAGAGATGTTAGACATGCATACATCAACATAAAAACATTTTAAAATACAGTTACAAACTATTTATAGCTTACAAAATACAACATGCTATGGCTTAGGCCCAAGACTAAATACATCCAATGTAAGAGTGCACTTTTCTGTTGTCTATACATTTCATAATTTAATTAAAATAACAAAATATACCAAAAGCAAAATCTTCTCTGGCTTGTCTGGATGTCCCAAGGCTTAGGCTCCATTGTTCTTCTTACATGCGCATTGCAAACAAAATGATATGCTAAGCGAATTGTTTAGTAGTGTCATCAAAATAATTATTGCATGTAGTCATTTATGCATATTCTTTCATGCCGTATGTGTGTTCAACATTTAATATGAAATAATTAGCATGATCCAAAACATCATAATATATACATAACACTCATGAACATAAATTGTGCAAAAATTACTTTACACTTATAAGCACATTTATAACCCAATCATAAGCAAA
>CANXYI011033175.1:0-14333 GCA_948208565.1 Hura crepitans
TTGAAATAATTAAATAAGATGAATAAACTCATATATGATTATGGAATATGACATAGGGGTATTTTGGTAATTTACCACTTGTAAGGCAGTAAAGGCTTAAAAAGGTATAGTTTAAGCATATAATAATTAATAAGGAATCTAAAACACAATTTTCATAGATTATAATGATTAATTAGGTAATTATAGATAGAAATACCCTGGGGGTAAAATTGTACTTTTGCATGCTGGTGTTATAAATTGAACTTGGGATATCAGTATAAGATAAAAATAAAATTGTAATACATGGTTTAACTGTGGACATGTTTTTAATGGTTGAATTCACCATTGAGTATTTTTATACTTAGTGTACCTATTTCAGTGTGTAAGTACCAAAATTAAGGGTGTTGCCTTGTAAAGCATGTAGTGGAGTTTAAAGGTCATTTTTGAGAAGGTTGATCTTTTATAGATGTATAGTTTTTGCACTCTATGTACTTAGGTGCGGAATATGAGTGTGATGTATATAAGGGACACAAAGTAGTAATTGTATAGAATAGACTGTTGTAATTAACCATGTGATGTTTTTTTTTATGTATATGTAATCTATGCTGATGCTTGTGAGACTGAGGCCCTTTGTTTTTTTATTATAGCCTGAGGCATGTGATTGCTATGTGATAGATGAGGTTGATAAAATGATATCTAGGGGACCAAAAGGGTCCAGGAGATTTGATATATGTTATAGAAGTGTTTACAATTAGAAAAGAATTTTTGGATAGTGACTTGGGTAGCAAGTATGCTGCTAAAATTTTTAAGATGTACCGGGCTGTATTGCAATCCTTCTGTAATAGCCTACCATTATAATATGAACTTAAGTAGACTATAGGAACTAACTGGATTGAATTTAGTGTCAGATAGGATTGCCTAGTGTGGTATAGGTAAAAGTTAAATGAATTATTGTAGGAGAAGAGAAATGGGTGACCTAGCAAGGACTGCACCACTTAATGGGTTCTTTTGAAAATCTAGTAGAGGGTGTCATAGTAATGTAAATTTAAGGCAGTTAATGGTTTTGTAACCTTGTTAGAGACTTTGAAAATGTTTTGCTTGTGTGATATCTCTTTTTGAGGTTGAGATTGTAGTTTGTGTTGTTAAATGATTTAGAGTGATCAAAGGATCACATAAGTGGTGGATTGGGTTTGAAATAATTTAGAAGTGTTTATTTTTCATTGCAAGTTACTATTCATGTTTGTAATAGTGCCCTAGTGCAATCGTTATGCTATCAAATTTTTGACATAAGGATTCCTAATTTTTTTTCAAAAAGTTTTTTCTAAACCACATTTTTGTGAAGAAGGAATTTTTTTAAGAGTAAATGTAAAAACATTTTAATATGTCAAGAGGTAATAGTTCAGTTCTGTATGCACTTTGGGTTCAATGATTGGATCAGGTAAAGGGTTTCACATGGGAAATCTTCCATCAATGATATATCTGTAGAATCTATATGATCTCATTAAGCCTTATATTTAACATTTTCATTGTGCTAAACTTTCTTTCAAGTCTATTCTAATAATGATGATTCATGGCATACCTAATCTGAACCTTATAGCTTTAGCTTCTCCTATAACCATATCTAAAAAAATGGCTAATAGGTTGGAAAATCCAAAAAAGACCACTAATGAAATAGTTAGGCAAATTTGCTAGTACAAAATCCCTCATGGGCGTACTAGGCAAAAATTAGTGTAAAAAAAATTAAAGAGAAAGCCCTAACGGGATCTTTAATTGAAAAAGAAATAAACTCATAGAAGCATAAGCCTCCCAACCATAAAGTTGATGTCACTTCCTTTAAGGTATCCAATCTTTGGATGGTCTCAGCAACAATGATGCCATAAGGATTATTCCTGGAATAAATTTTAGTCAATACTTGAAGTATTTTATAGTCATAATGTTTGTCCTCATGAGTCACCAAAAATGAATAGCAAGATGCATTTTGCCTATTCCACTAAACTAGTTTAAAGCTGGCTAAAAAAATTAAGAACTATCTACAGAGATATGGGACTTACACTTGGGATTATCTTCTTAGCTACCATGGGTGAGATTCTAAGGGAAGGACAATATCCAATTGGTAGTGATCATCACAAGAAGGAATAACAAAGGGAGTATCTTAAGGGATTTCAAATTTCATGGTAGCAGCAAACTCCTCAAATGTGAGAGCAATCTCTTGATGATCGAAGTTAAAAATATGAAAAACAAAATCCCAATAGCAAAGAGTGGCTTAAAGAGAATTTGGGTGTACCTTTACCTTCTTTAAAAATCTTATAGCTAAAAAGGAAGCAAGAATCGAGGAATCCTAAGTGGCTCTAAAATCTAAGAAATTTAACAATTGATGGTTAAAAGGCAAATCTATGGTGAGATGTCATGTATGGCTTAAAGAGGAAGCATTTTTAAGCATATAAAGAATGCAACTCATCGCATAATAAAGATATTTGCATGGACTACAAGGTAAATAAAACCAATGTCAATGTTCATATAGACCTAATCAAGCAACACTAAGGTACACACCAATAAGGTCCATATAGAGTTTTACTAGGATGGCTTTCTATCTGCACGGACCATGTATAAGACCACAAGACACCAAGTTCATATAGGCTACAATAGCTAAAGAGAAAGGGTTTGTAAAAAGTATGCTTTCTGAGAAAGGCACTCTAAATGCCAGTAAGATGTCTATCCAATTAAATGAAGTAAGCAAGCTAGATAAAAGTCAAAGATTTAATTGAATAGAGGAAAAGATGCTAGATACAAAAGCAAGAGGGACAACTGGCAATCACTTGATTGAAATTACAAAAGTTCTTTATGTAGAAATAGTTTGTCATTCCTTGCTAGATGAGTTAAGGGTGGTTATATCTTTTGCTAGATTCTATGTGAAGGGCAAACATCTAATCATATGTCACCTTTCATGGTATTAATCAAAATTACACTGGACTATTGATGAGATGTTCATTTGAAGATATGCTAAATATTTTCCTCAAGGCAAAAATGTACATTAAAAAAGATTAATTAAGAGATGTCACTGAAAATAAAATTCTTGGGAGGTTATGCCTTGTATCTCAATAATAAAATTTTAAAGAATGTTATAAACCTTTAACTCCATATTTATATGGATCGTCAAGACTTTGGCATTACTTTTACTCATTCTCCTGCCACAAAAACTCTTTACCATGAGGAATGTGATGTCTCCAAAATGGATAAATCTCTTTATATAATTTTAAGAAAAGGGTGTGTTGTTGTAAAATATCTTTGTATGTTGTCTTTGCTCATTCATATGTAAAAAAGTTTAAATCAAAGTGTATGTAAAGAAAAAATATACATGTTGTAGCTAGTGTTTTAAATACACACACACACAAACACATACATACATACATAAAAGGAGGTCATATTAACAAAAAAAAAATAGGAAGATCAATGCTACAATCTTTATCCCTCTTCCTCCTCACTATTTATTTCTTCATCATAAGAAGAGAACACCAATTTCTCAGCAATCTTTAGCATCCTCAACTTTCTCTTTCTAACATGATGCAAAGCCACCCTTCTAGCTAGCTTATTTCTCAAAGAGAATAAGGGTTCAATTCATTTCATGGATTTAAACATTTCATGAATACCATGCATACTTATATATATAATTAATGACTGCATGAAAAAACTCACCATGAGGACACAAGTCTCATCAACCATTACTCACCTGAAGGCTTCTACCATATAAGTAGTCCTCTCAACTAAAGCCCTCCTAACCTAAAAAAGTCCAAGCAAGAATGTTATAAATAGAGAAGTCAACAAATAAGTAATGCCAAAAGGTCATAAAAGAAGTAGTAGGGTAGTGTTAACTGGCTCAAATGGTACGGGCCAACTGTCCTTAATCATAAGGTGTATAGAAGTCAACTCTCCATTAATGCCATAATACATTTAGCTTAAATCAAGTATATCAATGTGAGAACCAACAACCTCACTAGGCATTGGCTCTAAGGAGCATGTATAGAAAGAGGCAAGAACTAAGGTCCCTAGAGTTAGAACCCATCCTCATCCTCTTCCTAGACAAAGAAGGCTCAATCTCAAGAGCAATAGTAGAAGCTTACAAAGCAAATGAAGTCAAGAACCACACTCAAGAAATAAAGACAAAAATGAGAAGTATACTTTAGGGGCAAGGCTTAAAGTGTAAGGAAATAAAGATAGCTATGACACCCCCTACCAGATTTCCAAGGAGACCTAATAAGCAATGCACTTCCCACTAAGTCACCCATCCTGAAATTGCTCTAGGTCTACAGTTCTTAACACTTTCAAATTATTTATTATTTGATTCAATATTGCTTAACTCCTTAGTTTATCCCTTAACTATTCTTATATGAGGTATAATAGACCTAGGAAACCATTTAATAGACCTTTAACATGTTTACAAATAGTTGTGTAGCACAACGGCTACTTAGGCGACATTATGAAATTTTTTTCACTTGTAAAAGCACTTCTAAAAGCATTACCATCACTTTATCTCCTTTTGGACCCTTCTAGTCCACTCAGTAACATCACTATATATCAACACACACTCATAAGTTACATAAGGCCTCAGGCTTAAAATCATAAGAAACCACAGAAACTAAACATTTAGATAAATGACCTATTTATATACATCACACATACATTTTTATATATAGACATCGGCAGCTTCTAAGCTTACTGATCCCATAACAAATTCTATTTACATGAGTGCCTACTAAATGTAAAAAAAAAAACACATTTATCTACCCTTCACTATCTACGCTACTACGATGCATAATCCTCGAGGCTAGACTGCTTACCTCTGTAACTTGCACACCAAAACACTAGTACGCTGAGTATAAAACTTCGTAGCAAATTTAATCTATTAAAAACATGTCACATGTAGGCACTCAAATGTAGCAATAGGCTATAGCTATAAAAATGCAATGTAGGGCAATCAATTTATGTAAGTGACATTAATTCTAGAACTCATTCTTCGAATTCAATTAATTATAGTTTGCCATTATGGTATTTTAAGTTAATTGATTAATTATGTGATTGACATCAAATTTTGTTTATATGTTATTTAGTCCATATGTTAATTTACTTTAATTTAATATAATAGGCCTATCTAGATAGACTACATTTGAAAACACTTAATTAAGAGGGAACCAAAAATTGTGTAGTGGCTAGCATTCTTGACCCCGACCGTTACACCAGCCTAGTCTGATAGCAGGGATTAACTCATATGAACCACCTAATACCAAGCAAGTGATAGCATATATCTATCCGTAGACCTCCCAATATCCTAATAATCAATAGCAAGTCACTCTGTTGATAGTAGGGATCAGTCCATATACCTCTCAATATCTAGCAATTAGCATTAAGTATCTCCAGTTGATAGTAGCGATCAGTCCGTAGACCTCTCAATATCTAGTAAATAATCATCATATATCTAGCAGCTACTAATCCCTAGTTGATCAGTAAACCCATATAGTGGGTGTCTATCTAATGGGTTATCTATCTCTATTTCATGTCTATTTATTTACTGACCAACATTTTATAATATTTATAGTTGAACTACATACAGTTATGAATTTTATTTCTACAGTTGAATTTTGACCTAGATAGTTACAGATTTATTTTGGTCCTACCAAATAGTTGTAGCTATATTTTCTATGCCAATTTTTTGTCAATTTCTTAGGTAATTCCAAGTCCAATCTAAGTTCATTTTGTACCATTATTCTAAGTCCAATTATGTTATGTTATGGGCCATTTCCAATTCAAGTTCTAATTAACTATTTTCTTAAGACAGTTGTAAGTCACTTTTATTTTTTATAGTACACGATTATAAGTCTATGGTCACCATTTTTTGAACATCCTTTCATGCCATTGCAATTCATTAACACATGCAATCGTGGCCCCAAGTCATGTCATTCCATACATTCCAAATGGCCTCAAAAGTGGCCCAAAATTTCATTTAAAATCGAGCACACAAAGTGTCCCATTTATGTCCACTTTCATGTCATTATAAGATCCGTTATAAGTCATTTTTACCATCCCTATTTAAAGACATTTTCAACCCATTTCTTAGCTCAATTGTGAATACCATTTCTTTACTTATCCTAACTAATTATTTTACCATGCTTATTCACATATTTATGCCTATTTCATGCCAACTTCATGTTACACAATTTATGTTCATCATGTCATGCCATTTCTACATGTCATACACCATGTCCCATACACATATATACATGCCAACCATAACAAAACTCTCAGCCACCAATACATCAAGGTCACACAGATACACATTTCAATAATTCAACACACACATATGTTATATACCAAAGTTCTAATATATACACGCCTATACATATGACATTCTATGCACATCATGCCATAACATATACCATACATGCCTCGACTATGCTATGATTCCACACACACATACACATTTTCATCAAATTCACCACATGAATAATCTAATGCCATGCCTAACTTACAATTTCCTATCACATACACCATTCCATCATGCCATACATATAGCTTGCAACCTAAAGTACCCTAGCATACCTCTCGGCCATTCATGGCACAACCAATAACCATGCCTTTTCTCACTACACATATATATAAACCATTAAAACCCATAGTAGGCACATCATTGACCACTATAATCCCTATGTATACATGTCATAAAACATCACACACACACCCATAACCTCTCGGCCAAATTGAGGCCATACCCTTCCACCTATTCCTTCCACTAAATCATCCCACAAATCACTCAATATATATGGAAATAAGCTTAAAGTAAGCTTAATTCACTATTACACATACATTGCAATTCAAAACCACCAATTCCATACATAATTTCCATAAAAAAATTTACTTGAAATAAACATGGCTTGCCTCAAATACATTAAATTCACATACCTACACTTGAGATAGAGTCTTGCCTACACTTTAGCACCTTTATTTCCTTATTGAATATCAACTACACCTTGGCTTGCATACACATATTCATTCCTTAGAAAAATTATAGAAAATTCCATAAACCTCCAAACGAAAATCTAAGCACATAAGCATCCTTAGACTGATGAATTCCCCTTGGAAAAAAATGAAAAATGGGAAAGACCACTTACATACAAACTTGATTTCTCAAGCATCCTTTATGTATATAGAGCTTTCTTGATTTTTCTTGAACTCTATGCTTGTCAATGGCCTCTCAAACATTCAAAGATCAATTCCAAACTAATTGAGGTAACTTTTGGTGACATCATTAGGAGAATTAAAGTTTGAAAAGCCATAGAAATTGAGGGGAGAAAGGAAGATGGTGTCAGGTGGAGAAGGAAGAAGAAAGGAGAAATATGGGGTAGATGAGGTGTTAATGGGACAAGTGGGGTAATAGCCACTTGGTACCCCTTTTATATTGGCTAAGGTAGCTTAGATGGTGACACATGTCACCTGAGCACCCCAATATTTCATTTTTTTCTCAAGAATTTTATGAAATTTTAAAAATTCACTTAGACCCTAAAATTTGCCATGTCAATTTAAAAAATCCTTGATTAGGCCGATTAGAGGCTCATAAAATCTCAGGTCAAAATTACTTCAGCTGAATAGTTAATTAGTTTCTCAATTTACATGAAAATCTCAAAATTAAGGAAAAAATAGCAAACGACCTCAAAAATAAAAAAAAATTCCTTCACCAATGGCATCAAGAGAATTTTTAACCTTCAGGGTATGGTATTTTGAGATTTGTTCAAGCACATCCTAAGTTATTACTAGCCTAAGTCCATATGAGCCTATAGACCACTAGATTTTTGCCTAAAATAATTTATTGGTTTTACTAAAATTTTAAATTATGTCATTATCATCATTTTTAAGCCCTCTCAAAGTTTCATGACAAGTATGCCCCTCCTCGAGCATTGTAAAGGTGACTCAGCACTCCAGGCACACATTTCGAGCCTTAGAGGTACTATTCTTAGAGCCTCAACTTATGGGCATTACAATAACAAGCGAGCGGATGCCTAGAAAATTGTACTTCTCCCTATCAGTCTCTATTATAGTATCCCAATCATCCCAACAATCCTATCTTGCATGAACTCTAAGCTGTCAATGTACCTTCCGAATAGCATCGAGTTAAGAGAACTTTGAGGAACATGGGATACACCAAGCCATATATGACAGGTCAACACCCACTCTCCTATGAACTCAAAGTAAGCTTTAGGAGTGGTTAGCAATATCCTTTTAGTGGATAGCTCTAGAACAAAGCATAAGAAGTTAGATATCTCCTCTATGGGGAAAACCCAGAAT
This sequence comes from Hura crepitans, assembly GCA_948208565.1. Classification (NCBI taxonomy): domain Eukaryota; kingdom Viridiplantae; phylum Streptophyta; class Magnoliopsida; order Malpighiales; family Euphorbiaceae; genus Hura; species Hura crepitans. Next base: position 8,311 of record CANXYI011033175.1, read on the forward strand.
TGCAAATTAATTTGAAATAGGGATAGGTAAGTATTAATTTTAGACTAAATAAACTAAACTATTAATAGTGTATTTATGCATATAGGATTACTCATATTAGACCAAGCTCAGTAGCTGAGATATTATCGATGCTGCACCAGGGAAGAGGTATTCCATGGCTTTAAAGTTAGCCTAACCCATCTATCCGTCATCGGATATTGGTGAGGGATATCTGACTCATAGTGTAGAAGTAATAAGTGAATCTCATATGCCCCAACTTTTGAAAAACAAGGTGCGAAGTTAGATTTGAAAAATAATGGAAATTATAGAAAGGGATCAAGATATATTACTCATTATAATGCTTGACGCAAAGCCTTACACCAACCAATGGCTTTTCTTGGTGAAAGCAACAATGTTGAAGCTTTTAAACATCTAGCCAAGGGAGGAACAACACCAATCCTAGAGTCGATACCCTTAATCTATCCTAGGACCAAAAGGAAGCTCTTACTCATGTTGCCATTGGCATTGGCAAACAACATGGTGTCTAACATGTATAGGATAAAGTAACGAGTGTATTGATTGACCTCAGGCTGACTGGTTGGAGTTGCATCTATCCACAACTTATAGAAGATAGTGTAGTCATTACTCCTAGAATGGTCTTGAGGTGTGAACCCTAATAAATCTCTCATCTTCTTGAGTCAAAGTGATAGATAGCTATAGAAAGCATTAAAGGCAATAGCCATCCTAGTGCAAAGCACTTTAGTAATGGAGGCCCAATCGAAAGGGGTTATTGTCATCTCTTAAAATGGCATATAAATGGTATGAGAGATATCCATTATGACACCCTCTACTAGATTCTAGAAGAAACCCAATAAGTGGTGCACTTCCTGCTAAGTGACCCATCTTCAATTTCTCCCATGTTCATTCATTTCACTTTTACTTATTCTATAATATTTAGTTCTATCTGACTCAAAAATCATTTATACTTGTCCTTATGTATTACTTATGGTCTTACCATATTATTTATGCCAATATTGGCCAATTCTCAATCAATTAGGTATTTCCTAAAATTTGACAACATAATAGTTGTCCAGGTCCTTTTCCAAAAATTACAACACCTGTAAAACACTCTAATAACTTATTCCATATCTCTTAAACCCTTTTGGTCCCCTAGGTATCAACCTAACATCATCATTCTATCAGTAACAACATAGGCTTTAGGCCATAATTAGATAAATATACACTATAGCCTTAGGCTCACATGTCATATCATCAAGTAAAGGCAATCACACACATTTCCAAAATAGTCTGATATTACATTGATTATAGAACATAGATCACACTAATAACAAAACCTTTTATATACTACCTATTCCCCACCTATGTACATGAGTGCAACACTATATACTAAACATATAACAACCTTCTAACTTGTCCTCTTAACTGACCTACATGCATTATGAGGTTGTCCACTAATAAGTAATACCTAGGCACCGAAAAAGGTACACTGAGTATATAATACTTAGTGGTGAACTCAAGCATTTAAAATATGTCATATATGTCATCATTCATTTATACAATAATAATATCCATTTATTCACTCAAGTTAGTATGCCAAAAATTAAAAATACATTTAGTGAAATAACCATACTACCCTTTAATCCCTTCATTAACTACTCAATCAGGTAATGTCTCAAGACTCCATATCTTATCTATGTTATCTATTATCAGTGATATTATCAATTAAGTCAAGTGATTAAATCACTAATTAAACATTTTTGCCAATATGACCTAAATACCCTCATACTTGTATATGCCAATTAGTCACTTATTTATTCAGTAAGATGCAAGTAAACTATTAGTTTTAGCCACTTCGAGTGATAATATGTAATAACATGGCTATCAGGCTAATAAAGTTTCATGTCAGTAAAAATTACCAAAATACCCTTTTTATCTGTACCTAACAAATTACAATGTAGTTAGTCATTTAGGAACAAGCAATTTATGAATTTATACCATTTTCAATAATGACAATCAAGGAATTTTGTTATCATGTCAATAAAATCCAAATATGCAAAAATTACCAAAATACCCCAAGGTACACATACTGCAGTATTATTCAGATAACCATGCCCAATTATATAATTTTAATGATTATTACCTTCAGTTTAAATCTTATGTTGCCTTGTTAATTAATTTAACTGGCCTGACTAAAGAGACAACACTAACATCCACTAGACCTTGAGGGAAATAAAATATTGTGTAGTGATCCACATTTTGGACCCTAACTGATGCTTCGACTAGATCAAGTTATAGCACTGAAGGTGCAAATAATGAGATGTGGTTTGTTGAATAGACTAGCACAATGGCCCTTTTAGACCTTGGCCTCTATACCAGCCTTGTTTAAAGATCAAAGATGTCATAGTTGTTTACATAGCAAACTAGTCTATTTAACCAACTAGTGCAGTGGCCCTCTGGGAGCTATGCCACTACACTGTCACAAATCAAGTGAATAAATTTGAAGATTTATGACATCACAAACTTGTCTGCCTAGCAAATTGATTATTTAACCGACTAGTGTAGTGGACCACTAGGACTTATGCTTCTACACACATAAAATGAGATGTATGGCATCAAGTGTGCATAGGAACATGACTGTCTATCAAACAGACTAGTATAATAGCCTAAAATAGACTTAAGCCACAGTACCGACCCTGCCTAAAAACTTGACAATGTAGTAGTTGCTAAAATCCCTAAGTTAGCTGATCAACCGATTCATTGTGTGTCTAAATAATAGGCCATGTAACTCAAATTATGTTGATTCCTTCAGAAATTAGCTTCTTATAATATTTAAGAGTAGAAAATAGTCAGTTATGAATCTTATTGTGCAGTTTAATTTCAGCTCTGTCTGGTATAGCCATAATTAAGTTGTACCAGGTAAATTCCAAATAGTATTTTCAAGCACTATAATTGCCAATAATTAAGGTATATTATTCTTCATTTTATTCCATGGTTATTTCTCCTATAGTTGCCCTTTACTATTTAGTGATATTTTTGATTCGGGTAATGGTCAAACTAGACAGTTATAGGTCATTTTGTCAAGTTTCACTAACCTTTTTTAGGTCTATTTCTCAACAATTTTCAAAGTAGTTTTCATCATTATTTCCATATTATTCATAGGCCCTAATCCATAAAACCTCTATGCCATTTACAAAGCAAAAATATAAGCTTAAATGCCATTACATTTAAGCATAAATAATAGCCCTCAAGAGCACAAATTTTAGGCATATTATTTAACCACAAGTTATAGCCCTTAAACGCACATTAGAACCCCGTTTTCAAGTCATCTTACAAACTAATTCTTAGTCACATTTCATTCCATTTTAATTATGTATGTTAAATTAGTTTCATGCCAACAAATTTAGACTAAACATGCTCACACTATCATGCTATATCATACATAAACATTCCACACATGTTATCAACAATTTCTTGCCATTTCCATTAGTCTAACTCCTGGGTATAGATATTCATTGGCCTTAAACATACATTTTCATGGTGTTTATCATGCATCCCACCTTTTATCCCAAGCCTAAACACATACATGCATAATTCCATGCCAATTTAGATAATTCACCTATAGTACATGCCATGGCCATTCAAGGAATTCACTATAATTATACACTAAACCAACTTGTCACATTCCAAACCATTTTTTTTCGTAACATTAGTCTATTCCATGCTAACTTAGGTGAAATATCCAAAACATATGTCTCGGTCAATGCTTAAATCATAATAACAAACACTTTGATCAAGCCTTTTACATGTGAAGACAATTAGCTACACATATACAACCTACAACCATATACCATAGGCAATATTAACACTTGCTATGACAAAATTAGCAACTAACTAAACCTATGCCCATGCTAAAGCTCTCGGTCAGCAAACTATCCATGTATGATAACCCAAAACTTCCATTAAGCAATACCTATTTTAATGCCATTTTACTTATTATATCTAAGGGATTCACTCAAGCTTTGAAGTGCCATTACTTAACATTAGATTACATAATTCAAGAGCATATTTCTAGCCCCCTAAAGATCAAAGGACATGAAGAAAATATTAGACTTCACTTGTTAAGAAAAAAACACTTGAAGCTTGTAAATATTTCCATTCTAGCCCACCATGGAAGCTTTTATTCTCCTTCTTCAAGCCTTTTTCTTCCTTAATTCACCTTAAACAAAAGTCACACACATCCCCATAGATGTTAGGCACTACAAATACCCATTTCCAGCAAACAAATCTCAATAAAACCCAAAGGAAAAATAAAGAACTCACCTCAAACACCCTTGTTAGATAATTTCTATCCAATAAACTATGAGGAATTTTAATTAATTCTTGAGAACTCCTTTTGCCTCCATTCTTTTTTTTTTTGGAATTTCCCTAACATACAGAAATGATTTTTAGTGGCATCAATTTTCTATAACAAGCAGAGAAAGATGATGAAAGTGGAGACTTTCTCTAAGGCTAGCATTAGTTCTAGTAATAAGGGGAAAGAAATGTTTTCTCCTTTGTGAGTGGATTTTTCCACTTGTCAAGGCAAGTTGCCATATGCTTTAGGCCCTAGGTTAGCGAGCTTATTATAGGTAGGTCCTGTGACCACTTGAACCATCCCAAAACAACTTGGTTTTTTTGCAGAACTTTAAAAATTTACCAAAACTTACACGGACCTAAAAATATTACACCGTTTATTTCAAAATTCATATTTTAATCCCCTCTACATGTTGGTAAAATTTTTCAGCCAAATTCCATTGATAGGATAGTTTTTAGACTGCCTCAATTTATATGTCAACCTCACAAATTCCGAGAATTAGCAAATGACCTCATAATTCAAAAATTCTTTCACCGATAGACTCAATCAAAATTTTGAGCTTTAGGGTCTAATATTTTTGGGTCCGTTCGGGCACATCCGGGGTTATTCCTGGCCTGAGAAAATTTTGTTAAATAGATCAGTGGCTTATAGTTTGAAATGAATAATTGGTTTTGCTAAATTTTTACATTTTGCCTTTTTCATCATTTTAAAACCCCCTCAAAGTTTCAAGACCTATGTCGCTACCTTAATTTACATGCAAGTTACCCGGCACCCAGGCACATTTCTTAGACTTAATGTCACTATTCATGAAGCCTAGAAACATGGGCATTAAAGTTCTTCTCCTTTTAAGAAATTTCATCATTGAATTTTTTTAAAGTAGAAAGATGCGGATATTATCCCCTTATCTATTTCTCGGGCCCCTACATAGCCTCTTCAATGTTATAATGCCTCTCTTGTACCTTAACTAGTGTTATGGATTTGTTTCTCAACTTCTCACTCCACAAGCCAAAAGTAGGATCAGTTCTTTATCATAGCTTAAATCAAATTGTACTTCAATGCCTTTAAATAGCAGTTTTCTATCTATCTCTAATCACTTTCACTTTTTCCTCTACATTTCTTATCACATCAATACCAAAAATTTACTTTTCTCAACTTTACTCTAGCATAATAGAGTTTTGTATTACCTACTATATGAAACTTCATAAGATGTCATTCTCAGACTAGACTGATAACTATTATTATAAGCAAATTCTGCCAATGATAGGTACTAATCCTAGTTACCTTAAACTTAATCGCACAAGCTCACAGCATATCCTTAAGTTTTTATATCACCCTATCTAACTATCCATCAGTCTGAGGATGAAAAGCTATACTATAGGCTAGTCTAGTGCCTAATGCACCCTGTAGCTTCTTCCAAAAATCTAGAAATAAAGTGAGGATCTCTGTCACAAATAATGGTCACCAGCACACATATAATCTAACTATCTCTTCAATAAATAGTCTAGCTAGCTTCTTTAACGAGTAGTCCATCCTGACAAGAATAAATTGAGTTGTCTTTATCAATTTTTTATCAATCACCTATACAACATCGCATTTACCTCTGGTCATAAGTAGACCTATCACAAAATGCATGGTCACCTTTTCCCATTTCTATTATAGTATTGTTATA
>CANXYI011033181.1:0-15463 GCA_948208565.1 Hura crepitans
ATAGTAAAAGATAAATCTCATTTTTAATGGGTGGATCCACTTATCCATAAATGGTGTAATAAGAAATGCTGAAAACGGTCTTTCATGGGCCATTCAAATCTCAATAAGATCAAGAGTAAGGGTGTATAGGGATCTCCTCAGTAATTAGGGAAACGCAAACTAATAATGGTGTAACATTTAAAAAGCATTCTATAAGTACGCCATCAAGGATAAAACATTGCCAAAGTGCGTGATCCATAAGATCAAAACAGGTAAGATAACATTAAACATGTTTCGCATTTCTTTAAAAAGAAAATATGTTAATAATCACATACTTAATATCCACATGTTGAAAAATGCATATTTGTTTATTATGCCATAAAAATAAAAATAAAACTATACAAATGAAAGGGTCTTACGTAACCCTAAACCAAAAAGGCACCTACACCTTTACAGATACAAAATAGTATAAATGGAAGCAATAAGGACTCAATGTCTAGATGCCTTAAAATCTAACACACTGGCAAATAAATTTATCCTTGGTTTCACTCCCAAGCCTTTGTTGTAAATGGCATACTGTAAAACCATAAGGAAAAATTATTAACAAGTAAATAAAATAATAAAGTAGTGCCTCATATAAGGTAATTAGCTCAATAACTCTTGATAATTTATGGATCCTTAAGAGGACTACAGTGAGGAGGTATCAACATGATAAAACTAAAACCTATTGTTGACCTACATATCCCTAAAAAGATTGTAGCGAGAAAGCAGCCTCATATCTAACACAAGGTAATGATCATAAGATCTTTTGGTAATCCACGGATCCTTAGGAGGACCATGGTGAGAATGTATCTAATTAGAAAGATTCATTTATGCCTTATAAATCCTTAAAGTGGATCTTAAAGAAAGACATTATCAGAAAAGTTGTATATACTTTACAAATCCTTAAGTGGATTTCATAGAAAGGTAATTATATAAAAGCTTAGATGAACTCTATGAATCCCTTAGCGGATCATAAAAAGAGGCAAAAATAAGTAAGGTGAAATCTATAAGAACTTTATAATAGGGATGAGCAATCGATTGGTTCAGTTTGAAAAATAACCAAATCAAACTCCCCTTAAAAAATAACTGAACTGATCAAACTAGATAGGAGAAATCAAATTGAACTGATTGAAGTTTTTAGCAAATCGAACCAATTGAACAAACCAAACTTTTATATGTTTTTATTTTTTATACATAAAAATGTCAAAACAACATCATTTTAGTGTAAAATGACATAGTTTTAAATGCTTAAAATGATGTCATTTTAATAGTTCGGTTGGTCTATTCAGTTTTCATTGTCAAAAATCAAAATCGAATCAAAATAATCGAAATTTTAAAAATTGAACAAATAAAATCAAAAAGACCAAAATAGCTATTAGTTCGATTTTGCTTATCCCGATTTTGTAGATCCCTTATCAAATCACAAAAAAAAGGCAAAATATCAAAATGCCCTAAAATGTAAGAATGCACGTAACCGATCACTTTAATTATGGGTAAACTACGATAGTAAAATATCAAAAATAGGCAAACAATATAGAAAATGTGAATATGAAGCTAAATGTCGCATCAACTTCTTCATTTTTAGATCACATATAATCATATCATTGAGGAAAGTAGCCATTGAGCCTCAAATAGCTCATGTTGTTGATAAATGCAATCTTTAAATCATTAAGGCTTTAGTCACAACATGACTAATATAGAAAATATGTAATCTTTAGACCACTTAGGTTGTAATTGCTACATGCCAAGGAGAAGATTAAGTGATATTTTCATATCACCAAGGCTATAAAATCCATTAAAGAAAAAGAATGATATTGTTACATTGCCTTAGCCTCACAACTCGAAAGAAATTGAAGTTATTTGAGATCTTTCAAACCTTAAAATGGTTGAGACTTTGACTTCAAAAAAATACAAAGTTCAAAATAACACTTTAAGTTTCGAAACGGTTTTAAGTATTTGAATATATAAAATCCATACGTGAGAAAATATAAAAAGGGTTTACAAGAAAGTTATAGAGATCTTCTGAACTCCCAAGTTAGGACAATCATAGAGCATTAAAGTAATAAGATCATATAGATCCCACTAGCCATCAAATGAATAAAAGGGTTATGAAAGTATATAAATTGCAGATAAGATTATATTGATTAGAATATGGATTTGTAAGTATTAAAGGATCATTATATGATGAGATGACAAAATCCTTTACAATCAATATGACAAATAAAAAATGCAAGAGATCTTTCATATCGCATAAGAAGATCATAGAGGCCTAACATTATAAAAAGCAAAAGGCAAATATATTCCAAAACTCTCACATGGTCTTAACTATGAAGAGGTCAAAAGGTAAAATCCTCAAGATGAAGTTAACTACCTAAGCATATTTAAAAAGAAGACATCGGTTACAGAAGTTTTAAGGTTCCCGAATAATAAGTTTACACAACAATTGCTGTTAGTGATAAGCTGAATGGCGGGTAACAATTGATAAGAGGCAATTAATCATTAGTTAAAAAGGACAATAAAGTCAAATAGTGTGCTCGCCATTAATGTAAAAGACATTAAGGTTCCATAAAAGGCCTTACTACTCATACAACCTCATAACTAAACATCATATATTAATTTAAATGTACATAACCCCATACAAGTATCTAAACTAAATGTGCCTTAAAAGGCCTAACTAGATATACAGATCCCTAAAAAATTAGGATTGTGTCTAATAAAAGCTAGTAAGTTCCTTTCAGATCTTCTAGTAATAGTCAAAGGATCCTCATCATTAAGGTCTTACTACTAAGGCTATTTCATTATTGAGAATGGATATAAAGAAAATGTACTTGGAAATGACAAAAACATCAAAAAGAGAAGCACACAAATCTTAATTTACATTTTACATATCCCTAAGGGATTGTATTGCAATACCAAATGTAGGCACGTAGCTCTAACACAAAAAAAAGTATTAATTTGAGAGCATATAAGCTTTTGTAAATATTCGAAAGGCATAAACGATGTGAAATGTCTAATTGGGTACACAAACCCTTAAAAATTAAAAAGAAAAATTTAATAAACATGAAAAAGCTTAGTCGAACTATTAAGACTTGATCCTTGGGTCTTTATAGTTGGATCCCTTGAGGAACTGTCCCCAATTCCTTATCATATAAGAAAGTGTAATGACTACTACCATTGGTTAACTAAAATGGAAGATAACAAGTAAAGTTGGAATGAAAATATCAAAAGTTAGGCCACAAACTCACAATTCTAGCTAAAATGTCAACCATTATTTTGCTGGAATAGGGGGGAATAACTATATACTTTTATATGATCCTTCAAAAACTGCATACTCTTCAAGTTAAGAGTGAACATGTGGTCAATTTGATAGAAAAAGCCCTAAATTATGCCTTATAGATCCCCAAGAGGTTGTAGCAAGAGGGAATTTAGATAGAAATTCTAAAGAGATAGTAAAGAAGAGATGGATGTTCAAATAAAGAAGGAATAAAACACATGAATGGATGAGTAGGGATTTAATTATAGGGAAAAATAAAACCCATTCAACGCTCTTTTGAATCCAAAAAGAATCCAGAAAAGTGGCCTTTTAATAAAACCAATTAATACAGTCAGTTTCTATACATACTACAAAAAAGGCATGTGCCCTATGATCCTTAAACAAATTGCATAGAATGGCTATTATCAACAAATCAAAAAATGTTGGAATAATGAAAGCAATTTATCCAAATCAAAAGAAGAAGACAAAATAAATTAGTTTGACAACATTAGACATAGGCTCAAGGGCCCTTACAAGTTTCTAAGGATTGAGATATCTAAAATCGAATGTGCAAGTACATAAAGAAGTAAAAACAAAAAGACCTAAGTAAATCTTATTAACGTGGTTTGTATATCTACATAGTTTGATTTCCACAGCTTGATCTATGAATCTACTTGGATAGATCCCTAAGATGTAATTCTAAATCCTTACCCTCGAAGTTCCATTCTCTCAAAGTCACATCATCACATGCACGGATCTGCAAAAAGATAGGAAAATCTAATAAAACAAAATGTCGGTGAAAGAATAAAGAATACCTGTTAAGATAAAAACAAAATAACCCACTTTTCTAGTCGAACAATTACAAGACCTTAAAATTGCAATACAGTAATGAAAATACATTGAGTAAAAGATCCAAATGAACAAGGGATAACTGAGTATCCTCTAAAAGATTCTTAACATCATAAGGATTTATAGAAGTTGACTGATCCTTAGAAAAGTCTTTAATAGCAAGATGATCCTTAAGGGTGAATGTCTATAAAAGCCATTTGTAGGCAAGCTAAAAGAAAGAAAGGCAAGTTATCTTAGATAAAACTTTGAAATCACTAGGGCATATTACTTAAGCCCAAATTGAAATAAAATATATACATAGTTCTTATTACGATTACACATGTTATCAAAAAGCTTTTCCTTATCACATTGTGGTATAACAACCAAAGATCAGGCAATTTTTGCATTAGTTACAAAAAATGCATCCAACAACATATTAGATAATACTGATGTTAACTGGTTAGAAATGCCCTTAGATTTCTCACTAAAAATATTAACTTTTTCGTGTCAACTGCTTAAAGTTAATTATAAGGATCAAAAGATAGTAAATCTCTGACCATCGGATCTTAGAATGTGCAAATCTACATGAGAATAGATCTACAAATCTATATAAAATCATAAACACATTATCTTAAATTTCATTAATGAATTAGAAGGAATCCCACACAAGTTAGAAATGAAGGATAGTGCCTTAGAAAATCCACTTAGAGGAGCTATTGTATTGCAACATTAAATCCATTGATAGTTTCAATGACATTATCCTTATGTTGGACCTACTCATTATTAGTGACACAAGCATCAAATCTAAGAGCTAGATCCACCAGAGACATTGGGATTGATGATTTCTCATCTGCGTCTATAAAGATAGTAGCAAATCCGACCCTTCCAAGATCGAAAAAAGCAAGCAACATGGAAAAGAATGAAATGTAGGCAAAAAGAAGTATCATTTATGCTATATAGGAAATAAATGGATAACACGTCGACTGCAAATTCAATTCTCAAAAAGCCTAAAATTGCGCCTTTCTCAATTATTCTCATAGACACACTTGTCTATGAAAATAAGGGCACAATTGATATCATATGGCCTGTAAGGTCACAATTCAAAAAAATATTCCTTCAAAGGGAATATCTAATGGGGTATTCCCCCTAAAAGGTAACCTCTCTCTTATCTTCCACATGCAAACACATCCACACAGACCTCTCTTACTCTCTCTAGCTACATCTTCATTCTCGATGTAGACACTGGATTTCTGAGGCTCCCGTGTTTAGATTGCCTACTGATGAAAGAAGAACTAAATTCTAATAAATAGGGATTTTAATGTCCCATTCAAAAATCTCAAAATTTTTAAAATTATAATTAACTTTTGAACATAAGTCCCTGCTTAACCCGAAAATCTCACGGTGTGACTTGAATTGCAAGAAAAATAGACATACGTGGTAAGCCAAGCCCCTGCGGTATGGAGCAGTTGAAAAAGGAAAAAATGTTTAAAATTCAAAAAATTGCTTTTTTAAAGTGTCGGGCCATTGGGAGCAAAACGACGTTGTTTTGAACTGAAACGATCGTTTCAAGCTTTGCTGAAACGGCCATTTTAGCGTTAAAATGACCGTTTCATACCTCCTTGAAACGATTGTTTTGGCCGTAAAAGATGACATCGTTTTGCCAAAAAGATAGAATCCGTACAGGACTTCTCTTTAGGTGAAATAGTTGTTTTGCCCTCCAAAACGGCCGTTTCATGCCTTAGTCCGTGTGTATAAAAGGTGAACCCTATCAGTCTTACAGGTCGACTTTTCTCGGTAAGTGCATACCTAAAAATGCAAAAACACTATTTTCATAATTTCAGAAGGTTTTTTTCACAATTTATTTATCTTTTTTGAGATCCTTTTTAAAGGCAATTATACACAGTGAGTTAGCCAATTCTTCTCCTTCTCTTTTTATTTTTCTTATTCATCTATTAGTTAAATGTAATAACTTATTATCTATATTTTTATTATTGTTAGTGTATTTATTTGATTATTTATTTTATTTTTTTCATTAATTATTCTATTTATCTTTTTATTTTATTTTTCATACTAATATTGTGTTATGTTGTAATGCGAGTTATTTGATTTTTTGGAAGTTTATTTAATCTTTCTTTTTGCCATTTTATCAAACACGGTAAAGTAGTCCTTTATCATTCCCTTATTTTTATTTCTTGTTATTTTTATTTTTCTCTTTACTTTCTCATTATTCTCTTTATTATTATTTGTTTTATTTATTATTCGGTTAGATTGTAGTTTAGGTTATTTCGATGTAATTTATTTTTATTTGATTAAAATGTATTTTAGGTAATTTTCATGTAATTTTATTTTCTTTTTGGTTATAATTTATTTTAGGTAATTTTCATGTAATTTTTATTTCTTTTTTGTTTATGATATATTTTAGATAATTGTCATATAATTTAATTTTCATGAATTATTTTCTTGTATATTCCATGAATGTTATAATAGATAGAAAATAGTTTTTATACGTTATAAAAAATAACCAAATTATTTTATACCTATTTAATTGGATTTTTCTTAATAAAATGGGTTTTGATTTTTCTCTAATAAAAATCACAATGATAAAATCTAATTTTATAAATTAACATACGAGAATCAAAGTTTTTCAAATAATTAATTACGCGGTTTCCTATATGACTTTCTTTAAATTCAAGTATTTTATTTATTTCTGTAAATATATTTTATTATTCCTTTACGTGATTATGTGATTTATTTTAATTCTAAAATATGCTTAAGAAAATTGATAAAATTATAAATTTAATCTAAAATTCCGTATTAAGTTGAGGTATAAATAAGAGTAAGATTTTGAACCGTTCTGGTTTTCGCCGTACAAGATAATTTCTAACTCCGATTAAGTGGCGACTCCTACCTTGAAATACTTAACTTACTCTTTCTAGGCTAATAGGATAGAGATGACTTAAGATTCCTTTTTTATTTTTTGGAACTTGAAATAGAAAATTTAGGTTGAGTATTTGATTGTTTCGGTTTGACCGGCCTCGGAAAGAAAGGGACGCGAACACTCGACGCTTTCTCTTCGTTCACTTCCTTTCTCATATGTCATAAGCTCTCTCGTTCTCTATGCAACATGTGTTTTTCTCCCATAAAGGCCACTAACATATGTTTTTCTCCCACGAAGGCCACTATCTTAGGCATTGGAGAGTCTATGTGGGGAATACTCAGGCTAGAATTTCTTGCCTCTTTTTTCAAGAAGCATCCTAAAGAGATCTTCACCTATAAGATGCATCCAACTCAAATTGATTCAAATTCAACCATATCAAGAACTATTAGGGAGTAATAAATGCATTTTTATTAAATTTAAAGGGGTAATAGGTCATTTTCATAAAGTATTGGTGTGTTATAGATTATAAAAAAAGATAAGAGATGAAATTTTTGGTTAAATTGAGGATAAAAATATGTATTATCCCAATTTTCAATTATAACCTACTAGAAAGGAAATATGAGGACCAATTACTTAGTTTTTTTCATGTCAAAAAATTACTTTTTTTTTTGTCAAAAAAATTAGTCAACATAAGAACATATAAATTATTACCATTCCTAATTCAATGATTCGTAAATAACATTTTAAAGATAAAAGTGATTTTACTATACTAAAAGATCTCAAATTTAAATTCCACTCTCCTTTACTTCTATAAAAGACTGCCATAGTTGGATAAAAAAAAGGTTTATTTGATAGTGCATATAATGACCTAAACAAGAAACTTCAATCCGCATTAGACAGATAATTAAGGAGTTTATGCATTCTCATATAACCCACATCGCATACTTAGCTTTCGCTTTCACAAAATTCTGTGTCAAATTTTAATTTAGTCAAAATGGGTTTGCTTAAAGTGACATTGCGAGTAACTGTACAAGCATTATACATATATATATACACCACAGTACCTTACCTTCCACCTTCCTTATCACCCATTCACAGGCGGAAAATCATGATTCATATTTGATTCTCAACCATGGTTGACACACACACACACACACAGTAACTTACCTTCCACCTTCTTTATCACCCATTCACTGGCGGAAAATCATGATTATATTTGATTCTTCAACCATGGTTGATTAATTGATTGAATATCTATCCAACTCTCTAATTTTCAAAGTACAAATGGCGAGCACATGATGTGTTAAAAGAAAGAATCTGCAAATTTTTCACTAACTGTTTACCAAAGATAAAATACTGCTATTAAATAATAATAATAATAAGAATAATATATTCACCCATTTCATTTAAACAGTTGATTTTTATAGTTTTTTATATATCATTTTAAGCATTACTTTTCAGAATTTATCACATTTTTATTCTTATTTATTAAATATGGATAAATTAATAAAATGAGTATAGAGTTTCAAAGACTTGTAGTATTAGAAAAGAAATTAATAAAATGGCGTTTAGATAAATTGACATAAAAAAATTTATAGGATTTTGATAAAGTAATATTTTTTATATATATGAAAAGCTGAAAATTGACCGATTGAATAAAATGGATAGAGTGATATTTTATTATACAATTGTAAATTATGTTAATTATATTTAAATTATAAAAATATGTTATTGATAAGTAAGTTATAAATATATATACTCAAAGTATTTAATAGTATAAGGATATGTTAATATTTATTAAGCATAAAATATATCAATTATATGTCATGATGAAAATAATCATATTTTATCAATTTAAACACAAATAAAAACTCTTTAAATAATTAACTCTATATCCGACCAACAATTCAATGATTCATCAAATTCTAAAGAATATGATGGTGTTTTTAATTTACATAATTGACTTTTTTATGATATAATTGACGTTTCATATTTTGATTAGTCTGTCTATAAATTATTTTATCTTGATTTAAAGAAAAAGAATGGATTAAGTTAGGTAACACATGTTGGGAGAAATTTCTAAAAATAATTGAACTTTTGTATGTATTTAAACACAAAAATATTCACTAAAAATGAATAAAGCTGATTTTTAGGGTGAATAAAATTTTTGATTTGAATTGTCCATATATCAAAATATCTCCATCCATCTGCATCCCCACTGTACATGAAAAACCCAAATCAAACAATTATAATTGCAACATGTGTTTCTTTATATTTTCTATTTTGGAATTTTTTTTTTATATAAAGGGAGAAGTAAGATCTCAATTTTAAATTTTTTTATATATAAAAAACCGAATTAACCTTGAAATGTCATTATAAGATTGGAAATTGTTTTAGTTAATTGCAAAAATTGTTTTAATTGATTGTAATCTTAGGTTGTGTTTGTTATTGTTTAAATTTCTCATTTTTTATTTTTTTCCACTTAAAAATAAATAAAAATTTATTTGTTTAAATTAATTTTATTTTTTTATTTTGTATTTATCATGAAATATTTTCAAAAATAAAATCACTTTTTAAAAAGTGGTTTTACAAATTTTTCTCTTTTATTTTTTTTTCTTTTTTTCTTATTTCCTCTCTTATTTTTCTCCACTTTCCTATTTTTTCTCCTTCCACTTTCTTTTATTTTACTCACCTTTAAAAATTATTTATTGTTGTAATTAAAGTAAAGAAGTAAAATGATTAGAAATATATAGTAGAAACTAATTGTTCTCTATACTGGTGTGTATTCTGAATGATATAAGAGAGGATATTTATAGACAAAGAGAAGCCTATCAGATAGATTTTAAATAGGATAAGAATACTAAATAGATAGAATCCTACCTACAACAAATAAAATTTATCCATCTATAACAGATAGAGTTTATCTATAAGTAGTCATCCATTATATTACAACACTTTCCTTTGGATGATTATACACTATGAATATGCCTCATTAAAACCTTGTTAAGAAAAATCCAATGAGATAAAAATTTAACGAAGGAAAAAGAGTACAGTATTCATAGATAAATTATTTTATCTCAAAAATACAATCATTATAACAAGTCTTCTAGTTAATGCATTCCAATGTTATAATTATGCCTTGAAAATTGAACTTGCTTTGCCTTTAAACTTATTGAGATGTTACTTGAGCAAACTTTATGAGTTGACATCTTTGATGCACTTTTGTTGACTTATTGGCTACACCAATAATCCTCGTACTCCTTTGATTTATAGAATCATATTTTCCAAGCACATATATGCATAACTTGCTTAATAGCTAGCAAATATTTTTAAATAGTTTAGATATGGTAGCAATATCATAGTCCTTGTATCCAATAAACTTAGCAACTTTTGGTGCCTGAACTTCTGGTGCATAAACATTATATTTTAACTAATGAATCTAGTATAATCTCAATTTTTCTTTCCTCTTTAGTCAATTACTACAAAATTGACATTTTCAACAACTTGAGATATAAACTCATTATTACTAATTATTTAATGAGCAACTGTATAAGAAAATGCTTTATCAATATTTTCACAACTTTTTAATATTTCTAGATTTAATAAAATGTCATATTTTGATGATAACAAAATCACTTTTGGGGTTGTTTATCTAGAAATATAAAAAATATGTTGCTTTGACTTTTTTTGGAGTCTCAATTTGAAGATTTTTCTTTTCATTTCTTCAAAAAATTAATAAATTTTGCACCAATAAACTTATCATACTTTCAATGCAATTTAGATTAATTTGTTATTACATTTACAAGATGTCCTTCAAGGACAATCTATAATGTATGATTATGGCCATTTATCTTTTCCTTACAATAAGCCATGTAATTAAATTTGGAGTTATACGGACATTTATAACTCATGGAATCTATAATATTTCCCCTTAGATGTCCATTATTAAATAGGTACCTCATTAAAACCTTACTAAAAAAAACCCTTTAGGATAAAAACTTAGTAAAGGAAAAAGAGTACATAATATTTATAATACATATAACAAATTGCCTCATTAAAAACCTTACCAAGAAAATCTAATGGGATAAAATCTTGGTTAAGGAAAAAAGAGTATAACACGTATTTTTCTCCTCAATAATAACAATAATTCATATATTTGAGATATGTGCATATAATCTTAATAAATACTATCAAAATCCCTTTTTTCATTTTGAAAATAAATCACATATCATCTGAATATGTAAATCACATATCTTTTGGATTTGTAATCATATATCTTCTGAATATATTAAATGCATATCTTTTGGATATGTTTTTAAAGCATGCATTATAATTATCGATTCATTATTCAAAGAATCTGCAACTAAGGCTCATCTTATAAAATTCTATAATGTAGTTGTACATTTACAAATATAATTTCATCTCCATGTTGCTCCATTTTTTTAGATGGAAATTTTATAAAACGTAATTAATATGTTTATATATACTGTAGGTATATAACCATATAATTCTTAAATGGTTTCACTAATCTCATCATCTTTCACTTCTGGTGATGAGAATATTGTCACCTTCCACTTCTGGTGGTAATGTTATTATTAACTTTACAAAATAGAAACCATTATGTTCTTAAAAATATTATTGATATAGATGTAATCATGCATTTTTATTCACTTCAAGGAATAGTCTAAATATAATAAAATAATTTCATGATTACCTTACATATAGATCAAATTGCATTAATAGCAAATATGATACTTCAGAACCAAGATTATCATACGAATACTCAGTTGATATGTAAAAATTCTTATTCACTCGTTAAAGAATTTGATTAACTGATAAGTGCTCGGTCTCTAAACCGAGATAAATTCTAATTTAAAAAAATACAATTCATTAAAGTCTTTTATTAAATGATGAATAACTTTTAACTCTTCGAGAGTTTTATAATATTTGAACTATCGAGTGTTGAGGCATGTAAATGGACTATACATCAAGATATACCTTAATAGGTATTCATAGTTGAGTATTTAGACTACAGATTCAAAATATTCATATTTTAGGATAAATTGCAATTCTAAGTAAATTGCAATTCTTCATTTTAGTCTATATTTTTCAACAAATTTAGTTTAAAGATCCTCACTTTACTGAAAATATAATCTTTAACATATGCAAAATTGTCATTGACATTTATATCTTTTTGATTCCTTTCAATGACATAACATATTGAGATCTCTTTAATAATTTCAGGTACCTAAATCGCTTCTAGAGTTTTAAGATTTAGTTATGTCATAGATCTCTTCAAGAGTATCCGCCTCTATAATATGACCCTTTTTTAAATGTCGCTCCTTACTTTTTTCAAGGATCTATTTATTTGGAATCAAATAATTTGCATAGCATATTGTCCTGCTAGGACATTTATCTAAATTAGAACATTTTACAGCTGGTATATATGAGATTTAGTAAATTTTTATAAATCAATAAATATATTTTGTATTATAATCAACTATTTTTTGAACTTCTAGTTCAAAATATGAAACTTCTGGTTCATAATATGAGGATCTTTTGAACTTTTAGTTTATGATAATGTATTTATTATTCTATTTTCAGCTGATCATCTCTTCTTCTGATGTTTGTCTAAACAAATATCAATTATAATAAGGGCGAATTTATTATTTGCATAGTCCTATATGAAAATACGAGTTTGTTCTCATAAAAACTGTCTAGCAATTAATTGGAGGTATTCAATAATTTTGCTAAAATTTTGAATATAAACATATATAATAGGTTTTTTAACATTAATTAATATAAAACAACTAGTTAAAGCCTGTAACATAATATCACTAGCATTACAAAGAAAAATAATCTTGAACATAGTTTGTAATTTGTGCACCTAATTGAACAATCTCACAAACTACAGGTTGTAAGTTTATAGTAAATACACACGTGACCATTTTACAGATGCATGCATTAAATCATATGAAAATTGAATGGTTCACATAGTGGGCCCACATTATTATTTTATGTGTTCCAAAAAGAATGGGATTCAATCCATTCTATTAGCTAGTAATATTTTAATATATCTTTTGAGAACAAATAGTACCATGATAATTTCTTAAATTAAAGAATCTTTTGATTCTTTATGCGCATAAATTCTCAATAATTATTACATTATAATTGATCCAAGGTAGTCGAACTAGTCAATATCATATAATTAATATGTAAACTTCAAGTTTACATACAAAATTAGTATAATAAGTAAACTTCAGGTTTACATACTAAATTTTGAATTAATAAGTAAACTTTGAGTTTACGTGAGTCAATAAGTAAATTTCAGTTTTACGTACAAAATTTATGTCAAAACTTTTACCTTATATATATTTAGGTTTACTAATATTAATGCCCATTCAGTAAACTGTAGATCTACTAATATGTTGCCCTCTAGTAAACTTCTAATCTACTAACATTGTTTCTATTCAGTAAACTTTAGATCTACTAATATTATTTTCATTCAGTAAACTTCAAGTCTACTATCATTATTTCCATTCAGTAAACTTCTGGTTTATTATCACTGTTTTCATTTAGTAAACTTTAGGTCTACTAATATTTATATCACTTAATAAACTTTAGATTTATTAATATCAATAATACTCAATAACTTTAGATATATTACTATTTATATCATAATAAATTTAAAATCTTTCAAATTATATTGTTTATTAAATACTCATTAGCACGTATATTTTTTAAAATCAATAGTTTTTTTTGTACTCTAATAATATAATTATAACTCTTTTAGAGCTTTTAAATTAATTTTACACAATATCAAAAAATGATACATACCATAAATATTAAAAATAAATTATTTTATATAATATAAATATATTCAATAGATCCAAAAATATATGCAAATACAAATATTAATATATAATATGATATTATGTCTACCTTGTACACTACAAAAAAATTTAAATATTGTGACGGATAAATCTATTTGAAATTAATGAAACTTGCTGATAGAAAAATTGACGGAGCTTTCATCACAAATCCGTCCTATTTTTAATTAAATTTTATTCTCATTCATATAAATCTGCTGCCATTGAAATCGAAAATATTTTGAAAAATATTTGAGATGGATAATTCATTTTTGATTTGTCAAAAATATTTTATTTTATTTTTTATTTTTTTAAATAACATTGTCTAGTTTAATAACTATGCGTAAGTATCATAATATTAAATCGATATTGATAAATAAAATATTATAATAAAAATATGTTACAATACTTCACAAAACTTTTTTTAATTAGAAATTAATAAATTTTCATAATATCTTTTTGGTTAATATGTAAAAGTAAAGCTAAAATTTTTAGTAGAAAAACTTAACTAAAATAAATTATAAATTTTGGATTTACTTACCATTTAATTCTTCTAAAATAAAATCTTTTCATCAAGCTAGGTTCCAATAATCTTCGTAGAGCTTAATCGTGCTGGTAATTAAAGTAAAGAAGTAAAAAGATTAGAAATATATAGTAAAGACTAATTGTTCTCCATACTAGTATGCATTTTGAATGATATAAGAGATAATATTTATAGGCAAAGAAAAACCTATTAGATAGGTTTTAAATAGGATAAGAATATTAAGGAGATAGAATCCTACCTACAACAGATAGAGTTTATCTATCTATAATAGATAGAGTTTATCTATAAGTAGTCATCCATTATATTACAACATTTATCAAATAAAAAAATAAAAAATAGTTTATTATTTTAAATAAATAAAAAACTTAAAATGATACCAATTAAGCCCTAAATTCCCTTTTTCATTATTTCTTTTTTTTAACACTAAATCAACAAAAACCAATGTTTTCTAAAACTAGAATGAATCATGACGTAGCAAAAAGTAAAAATTAAAAACATTAGAAACAATCTCATTAATTTTTTTCAAATTAATGGAAAGATTGTAGGAGAAGTGACAAACCAATAAACCTTTTTGAAAGATTACTTTATGAAAGAACTTTGCTTGTAGAAATTATTGGTATTTTCTATCAATGGGATATTTACAGTGTGAACAGGGCAGAATGGGCCTAATCTGGTGGGCTGTCTTTCAAAATTAAGGAAAAATTGCATGCGTCACAACTTTTTTAATCTATTTTTTATACCATTCCACTTTTAAAATTTTTAATATAAAAAATGCCACTTTTCATTTTTATTCACGCGGGACAGCAGCCAAGGCCATTGTCCCGCCTGTGGTTATTTCCAATGTTATTAAAATCGACCCGAAAAGCGAACCGGACAACCAACTGGATCATGATTTGACCGGTCAGACCGGATGAACTGGATTGACCCGAATTTTTTTATTTTTTTATTAATAAATATTAATTTTAAGCTCTTTGACATAAATAACTACTATTAACATAAGTATAATTATAATCATATATTGAAATATTTATAATAATTCATTAAACATAAGTATTAAATATTCAAAAAAA
>CANXYI011033280.1:0-12359 GCA_948208565.1 Hura crepitans
ATTTTAAGTCTAGGACTTTCTTATGTATTTGGACTTTGACCTAACCTAAAAAGCCTACAATATGGACCCATTCACCTTTCTGGGCCTATGTTGATAACTAAAGAAAGGCTTAAGCAACAAGGCAAGCAACTTAGAACTCAAGTCCACACAAACCAACATGGCACAAGTCCGCACGAACTTTATACTATGAGGTCTAAACCGTAGTCAGCCTAGACCAGTGAGCTCAAAGCCTACGTCCACATAGACTGATCCAACATAGCCTAAAGCCTATAGACTAGCAGGAAAATCATGCCTAAGTTTGCATAGACTAAGTCGTATAAGTTCATATAGACCTACTGATGTAAAACTTCTAGAAGTGTAAAATTCCTATTCAGGCACTGATTCCTAATTCTAGTAAAACTGTGCTTCTTTTGAATGGGAAAGTTGTTCACTAACCTTATAAATACCCTTCTTACTAACCTATTTTAGGGGAATAAATACATAGAAGACACAATTAAAGACAATTAACATAGGATTCACTCTACTAGTCCTAAGCTCTCACTAAAATAATCATTCTTCCAAAACCCAAACATTGTCTTATTACTTAGTGCTAACTTCAAGGTAAGATCTAAGGCTCATTTCATCATATTCATTCATTTATTTGTGTTGTTTGTTGTAACCAATGTATCTCCTATGATTAATTGACATGTAAGGTGATTCTATGCAATCCCCATGTCAATCATAGGATTAGGTTATCCTCTTAAACTATTCTAATCATGTTTTAATCGTTCATAGAAAATTGTAATCGTACTTACTTTCTAGAATTAATGAATAAGTTTGCACGGACTTATTTTGATGGATATGAGGTTCGCACAAACCTATTATTTGAAAATGTATATAATATAAGGTTTTTATAGATTATTGTTCAATAATAGTATCATGTTTGCCTTGTGTACCATGTTTTAATGTATCATGTTTATCTTATTAGCATGCCTTCATTCCTTTATCAAATCGAATGATCATTCTATTCCCTATTATGCATATTGTTAACATTCTTAAATTAATGTATGGTCCGTATAAACTTCCTTTCATGAGGAGTGTAGTCCGCATGAACATATTTTTTGAATTCCAATTTTCATTAATATCTTTTTTTATCTTTATGTCCTCCTTTGCAAGATTAATCTGTCATCTTCTCATTCATAATAAATTATTTAAGCATATTCTATAATCATTCCCATCCTCATGTACACTTATAACATGTATTGTTATCATTCATTTGACATTGTCATTAGGTCCTCACAAACCACTATTTGGTGTTATTAATCTCTTCCTTTGAGTTGTATGCAACTGACCCTTACCACTGGAGTAATAGTCTAGATAGATAAATAACCCATTCAAGCAATAGTCTGCATGGACATATTCTAGAGCCTCATAGAGTCCACACAATCCTAACACCGTACAGATGGGACCAATTTTATATATTGGATTATTTCTTTTAGTTTTGTACTATTTATACTTCATTGTTTATTCTGGGTTGTAATAGGTAGTAAATAACCTATTTTATATGTCAATTACTTAACTTTCACATCAAATGATTTTATACATAATTAATTAGTGTTTTCTTTAACAAAAATGGTTTTAAGTTTTCTTTAATCAAAAGTCACATGAAAAATGTATTTTAACAAGACCAATCTCCTAAAGATGGGAGTTGGGCAATTATCACCAATTCCTATGGAATTATTGGTAATTGTCAAGTCACACTACAACTAATGAATAACTTGGTTTATGGATATATAATATGCTCTTGTCATTTTCTTTAAATATCGTAATTTACTTTTTTACATAAAAAGGTGACATAACTACTTTAAATATAATGCATGCTTGCTTAAAAATGGATTAATAAAGATTACAATATACAAAGAAGGCATATTATTGGGGTATAAATAAGATCTAAATTTGGAACCTTTCTAGTACAGAAGATCAGAGGTCTTGGTGTAAAGGCCAGGTGGTGACTCCACTAACCACTCTATCCTTGATAAAAAATACATAATCTCTATAATTTACTTCTTAGGCTAAACCTAGAAGGGTTGGATTTGCTTGTTAGGCTAAATTCGATCGAGAGGATTGGATTAGGCATGAAGCTAAATCCAATTAAGAGGATTAGATTAGAGCATGGAGCTAAACCAGACCAAGTGGATTGGATTGGGCAATAAGCTAAATTCGAGGAGATTGGATAGGCATAGAGATGAATTTGAGGAGATTGGATTAGGCATGGAGCAGAATCTGAGGAGATTGGATTAGGCATAAAGCTTAATTTGAGTAGATTAGATTGAGCATAAAGCCAAATTTAAGGAGATTAAACTGAGCATAAAGCTAAATTCAAAAAGATTAGATTAAGCATAGAGTTGAATTCGAGGAGATCGAATTAATCATAAAGCCAATTTTGAGGAGATCAAATTGAGTAGAGAGTTAAATCTCAGGAGATTAGATTAAGCAAAGACCTTAATTTAAAGAGATTAGATTAAGCATAGACCTCAATCCAAGAAGATTAGATTGAGTAGAGAGTTAAATCCTATAAAGACTAAATTGAGTGTGGCACTAAGTCTTATAAAAGAAAATGAGATAGAAGTTAGTATCAGTTTAAAATGGTAGGTTTATGATACATACCTAGCTTTCATCAGTTGTGGAAGAGACTCTAATTTAAGGAAAATTGAGTAGTTGTCTATTAAAATGATTCAAATTCTAACATATATATGTGCTTGACTTACGAGTGACTAATTATGCGTACCTTTAGGGCATTAACCGTGTATGTATGTGGTTGTGCATGTGTGAATGCAAAAGTTATTCATGCTAGGAGACTATATGCATATGGATGAGATTTGAATTTTTAAAGTATATATGTGTGCTATGTGTATATGTTGAGGTGCAATGTTCCTACGGAATAGGATGTAAGCAAGTGTATGACCATAAAGTGCCTAGACAAAGAGTGTTATGCATGTAAGGATGTTTCAAATGTGTATACGTGTGAGTATGAAGAAGGACTTGCTCACACTAAGACAAGTTGATACTTTAGCTAATATATGCATGTCTACTAGATGAATATAAAGAATGGATGTAAGCTTATGGTTTGTAAACAAAGTGAAATACATGTAGTGAAGTACATGTTTGTTTCTAATACTTGATGATGAGTGTGTTAATAAGGGTTGAATGAAGGATAAATGCAGTGCATGTTAGCGGCTTATGAATATGATGACCTATCATGTTTTAAATGTATACAAGTGCACATCCATGAAAGGAATGTATATTATGCGACAAATGTTGTTTGGGTAAGGTGCTCATGATAAATATGATAATGTGTGCTTGGACTAGATGAGTAGATTATGACAATAGGATATAGTGAAATTGGTAAATGTGCTAATGTATGAATATGGATAAGTATATGTGATTGAATATATTGATGTTCACTTAAATTAAGAGCGAGATACATATATGATTCATGAATGCATAAGTGTGACCTTTTATATGTTTGACTTCGAATGTGAACATATGCATGAATGTCATATTGCGAACGAGTTATTAGTGTGGCCTAGATTTCTATAAATGCTCTCTATCCTATCCTAGATAAATAAATGAAGGTGAATCAGCTAATGCATGTAAACCTAATAAATGCTTTTACATCTGATTCTTTTTTTGGATGATATGCTAGATTCTATAAAGAATGTATGTCTGAAGCATGCAAACAATGCTGGATGCATTGATGCCTACTAAATATGAGTGTGTGAATGAGTCGATACATGTGAATGTCATAACCTATTTTTTCTCTTGAGTGTAAAGGCATAAAGGTGGTGAATGAGATAACTTTAGTGAATGAAAGTGGTGATTAAATAATTCAATGAATGATATGCATGTTAGTTCCTAATGTTTTCTAGATGAAGGAATGTTGTGAGGTATATGCATGAATAATGTATTTCTAATGAATGTAATGATGCATGTGTTTTTTCTTATTTTCTTTTAAATGCATGTGAGTGTGCATTTTGCATGACTAATGCATAAGTGCTAGGCTTAAATGTGTCTAGGTGCATGGAAGTGATAACAGTATGTGGCTGATACATGTGAGTATGCATCACCTATATGACTAAGAGATGTACACATGCGAATTGATATGGACTAGTAAGTTCATGCTCAGTTCTGAAATGAATGAATGTTTTTGTGATGCATGAATAAATGCGATTATATCCTAAATGATATACACATGCATGTTTTTTGTGTTCCTGAGCTATGTGTGTTATATGACTAATGTCTGGATAAGGTGTTTATAACCAATGATGAATACATGTTTGCACTGATGAAGGCAAATGTAAGTTAAATGATAAATGCATATTTTTTTATGATGGATGAATGTTCTTCTTATGATAGATGAGTGATGAAGGCAAATATATGTTAAATGATGAATGCATCTTTTCCTATGATGAATGAATGGTCTTCTTGTGATGGATGTATAATGAAGGCTAATGTATGTACAAGTAGATTGGGTTTTTTTTAAATGGATGTATGAATGAATGCGGGTGAGTAAATCTTTTTTTTATGATATATGTGCCTATTAGTTCATGTTTTGTTATTGCGATCATTTTACTCTTAAACTTGTCATAGGAAAAGCTTAGGTTTGAGAAAAGTGAAGGTGTAAGGTGGTATGAGATGTCTTATGAAGAAATAGGTCTAGCTAAGGTGATGGAAAGGCTAAGGAAGGTGTTGAAAAGTAGGTTAAGTTAAGGTGATTAAAATTTGAGAAGGAGGAGAAAGGAAGTGAAATGTTCCCTGGAGGAGGAGGTTGAATAGAATATGCCCTGTGAGTGGTGAGGCAAACTATCAATTTGTTATAGAGAGCATTTAAGTACATGTGGCTGAAGAATTAGTGATTATGATAAATGAGCACGAAAATATATGTGATTGTATAATATGGTACCTTTGTTATTAGCTAGTCCAAAGATTTTCCAACTAAATATTTTCTCTCAACCTCTAATTTTTGCCTAAACTACCCTTTGCGGGTTTTCAATCTAGTGAGGTATGCTCTAATTTTTGCCTAGGTTGCCCTTTGCAAGTTTTGAATCTAGCAAGCTTCTTTTTCCTTTTTCTTTTTTTATTTTTGAATTTAGCTTATCCACATTCAATTAAGGCTTCAAATCTCATTATGCTATGTTTGATCAATTGATTTTGGACTTAGACCTTTGAAATGGCTGGATATGTTTTAAAGCTCTTCCCATGGGAGGTTGATAAAATTATCTAAATCAATAAGTAGTATTCCATGGGTGCTAGCTTTCTACCCCCTAGTATTTTGAATCTTTGTGCTTTTGATCTTCCTGAGTATTACATTGATGATATCCCTGTTATTAGACATTTTGAAGATTTTTTGACTAAATATTCTCTCAAATTTCCCTAACTTTTGCCTAGGTTCATGGTCTTGATTGATTAGCCTAGCAGGAATTAGAAATCTCATTTCTTTTTACATGAGGACAAGTAGGGTTGAAAAAAGGAAGCTTAATTGTTTGAGGCTTTAAGGTAAATTTTTTCTATTTTTTTAGGCTTTAGAGTTTTGGCATCTTAGAGCTTCTGACTTTGGATTTTAGGTGAGTAAGAACTACAAAATATTTGTTATTTAGAATGGATCTTAGGTTTTAAAGGAATTGATTGGATAGAATGAATTTGATGCTTTAAGTTTTAGAGCCTATTGAACTTGAACCTTTTTTAAGATTGAAGGAAAGCATTCGTTTGAGTTTAATTACCCCTTAGCTTATTATTTTCTCTCATCTCACATTTAGGGATATTTCTCATGCCTTACAAGGAGAGATCAAGTTTTGAGCTTCAAAATTGTGTGTAGCAATGGTAAGCCATCTTCTGGAGAATCATAAATTATTTGTGATACATGTTGTGACACCCTCTACCCGATTCGTACATCGGACCCTAATAGAGAGTGCGCACACATAACGATATCAAATTCTGCTATCCAAAACTCATATAATTTAAAACATTTATTAACTAAAATATTTCTTTGCTTAAGGAATTATAAAAACTCTAAAAACCCATTTAGCATACTTTATGAGGCAACTAATAAGGTTATCATGTCAGAAATTTATCAGCATATTGGCTATACCAGAACACTATCCCAAAAAATAAACCTATAAAAGAAACACTTTTATAAACTCATATCAACTCTATCAACATCAATGGATCCTCCCGATCCTCTAAATCAACATATAACATAAACAGTCAATTTATGTCCATCATGTCTCCATTCCATACATGCCTCAACCATAACCTAGGCTATTATCATATATTCACAATTACATCATGTACATCTCTAATGCACTAAATCCTCTACTATACTTCAAATTTTGAATCTTAAATCACATATAAATTACACATTACATTAAGCTTACTTTCACTTAGCCTAATCTACATCAATAGCATTACTAAGGACATTTTTATGATAATTACATACCTCACGAGGCTTTAAATTACATACAAATTACATTTTATATTACAACTTCAAAACTAGTTATATTTACATACACATCTTTCTCTCAATGAGTCTACCTTAAAGCCTCAAAACTACTGCCAATAGAACCTTTAAACAGCTTCCTGTGTCCTTCTAGCATCTTTACCTATCAATTGCCTATTTCTAGGCACCAGTAAAAAGCCCAGTACACTAAATGAGATGTTCATACTCAATGGAATATATATAAACACATATATTTTAAGTCGTCATGCCCATATAGATACACACAACTTTTTAATGCATTTATTTCAAATGCCAATTTAAGCATGCAATTATTCATTTAACTAATTCATATGTATTATCACTCTTTAGAACATGTAATATGATCTTATTAGCATATATGCAAATATTAACATAGCATGCCACAAAAATGACCTTATTATACACTTTTATTATCAAGCATGCATTTAAGCAAAAAAAACAACATGAGGTTTGTTATATTCACATAAAGATCATACGTAAGTCATAACAACTAATATAAAGGAAATTATAGTCCACTTACACCCGAAATGTTGTCATGGCTTAATTATGATCATACACATAAAATAGACATATATAGGTTATATTAAGATTTTTAGGCATCAACAAGCATAAGACATATCATGCATATGTATTATGTCATCATAAACATAGAAACACCTTAATTTTATGGCCACACATGTATATTCACAATAGAACACATTCAGTTTACACATTGCCTAACATGGCATAGCTTAACTCGTGTTCACAATTTTTTTAAGCCTTTACATTGTTTAACATATACATATCCTAAAGAGAAAACTATCAAAGGCTGGATAGCAGATACCACTAGCCCAAAGGCATTCACACTTGAAGGCATGTAGAAATAATTGGCCCGAAGGCACTCACACCCAAAGGTACATAAAAATAATTGGCCCAAAGGCACTTGCACCTAAAGGTATATAGAAACAATCGGCTCGAAGGCACCCATGCTCGTCGACATATAGAACATTGACTCATAGGTCTCACACCTAAAGGTAAGTTGGCAGCTACTAAATCTTACTTGACCAATCAACCTATCCAAACTAGGTTGTCTAGAAGCATAGGCATTATTAAACTCGTTGAATTGTCGCATTTTAACCATTTTTAACATATAACATTATTTATGTCTTTACTTGCATAAACTAATCACATCAGCCATTTTGCACATTAGCAAGGCACAAATATGCATGCCAATAGCCTATATCACATAATATATCAGATAGCTAACTTAGGCTCACATAAGCTTACTACCACCAAAAGGTCACATTACCTAGGTGTAATAACTCTAATTTCTCATTCAGCATCATAACTGTATTTTATGCCATTAATTTCATCGTTAACATACTTTACCTATAATTTGGTGTTACTTAGTCTTTTTTCACACATAAGTATGACTCAAGTCTCATAATTAAGCTAAGGAAAACATATAAGCTCTTATAGCAGAATCAATTACCCATAACAATCACATACATTCTCATGCCTAAATCTCATGCAACATTTAGCCCACATAAGCAAAAGGCCTTCAATTCATGTACATTCACTTTAACATTATTTTATTATCACATAATAATGTCATAAGACACATTTATGCACACAAATTATGACTAGCTCCACATGTTGCCATTTAAAGCCTCATAAGGCCCTATATGACCATAACACACATCACACTTACAATTCACATCCCAAATGCAAATAAATTCTCATTATTGTCATGCATTCATATCTTATATTGCATAATTCATCATGAATATGCATAAAATCTATAACTCACAGCCACATGCCATATTATAAACAATATTAGCACTTATTAATATTAAGTCACATAATGCATCTTTATATGGCAAAAATCCATACTTAAGTCAAGGTGGCATTCGGCCATTTCCATATGCACATTCTCAAACATTCAGTCATATTAAGTCACACATAAATGCATTTATGTCCTATTTCCACATGCATTGCTTATACCTTCACTTTATGCCATAATAACACATAAATTATGTTCAACACACATTAGAGGCATTCGGCCCCCTCATACACCTTTTTCATCATTCACATAAATGTCACATTTCTTAAGTATTTTTCTTATCTTTGTGATGAATTTAGTATGTGCTTAGTGTTTATCATTCTCTGTAATTCCTAAGCTTAGTGTTATGCCTTTACTTTGTTTTAATGTCCAGTCTTAAGAAATTTTACCATAATCTGGTTGACTATAGTGTTAGCTCAAATCCATACTTTAACCCATAGGATTCTTTTATCTCGACCATAGACCCCATTACCATACCTACTAAAGAATTCTTTAGGCTACCCATAATCCATGCACTAACATCTTATAATTATTAAGCACTTAGTTCCTCTTTTTTCCTTGTAGTTTAAATTCATTACTTAGAAAATTAATACTAATATTTACAAGTGACTCCTAACTACATGACTATGCACCTGTACCTAAGGGTTCCTATTCCCTCAGCCTTACACTGAAAAACCCATACTCTATTTCCAAATGAACTCATACACATAAAGAAAGAAATCACAACTTCATTGCAATAACACATGCCTCCAGTATGCCTACACACCATCATACCTCAATCCCAAGTTATGCACACATAAGCACTATTACCTATTATTATGGAAGGTATATGCCACAAGCACAACTTGAACATTTAAGCACATAGTGCACACACATCTATATAACAAGCACCATTTAAATATCAACATGCACATTACACATATTCATACACTACCAACACATTTTGGCACTAGCACATACATTCTTGCAATCTGACATACTAACATATATACATTTCATCAAGTACATGTACCTATTGGTGCATGTGACTCCCTTTTTTGGAGTCCACTTCACTTCACACTGCATTTCCTTTCCTACACCACCTTTTTAGTTCTTTAGGTTCTAACACTTTGCAGATAGGACTGGTGTTGTTCCCTTGTCCAAATTTCTATGAAAAAACTAGACTTAATTAGAGCAAACTTTCTTCTACAAACTTATAGCCTTATGTGTTAGCTTTCATTTGCCATTAGTTTCGCATTATTATGACATCTATTCAGAGAACTATGGCCAAAACACTCTTTACTACTCCCAGACAATAATTAGTTCCAACAGTAGATTTTCTTTCCTAATTGCATCTTATTTAATCTAATTCATCTTCAAATACTACATTAAACATCACCAAACAAAAAATTTCAAATTCTCCCATTCTCAACATTTACTTTTTAGTTATCCTGACATAACTAAAATGAATTAGGAGAAAGAACTAGACTAAAGAAGAAAGAAAATTTCCTTACCTGTTAACCATGAGGGGCTGCTATCCCTCATCTATTTTTTTCTCTCTTCCCTACAATCACTAGGCCTATTGCTAGCCACCCCAAGCCGCTGCCATCATAACCTCCACCTAGCACTGCTGCTGGAGTTGCTAGCTACCACAGCCCCCTTCCTCTTTTTTCTTTTTTTCTTTCTTCATTTTTTTCTTTTGTTTCTTCATTTTCTTCTTTTCCCCTTTTTTTCCCAGTTTCTTTTCTTCTTTTTTTCCATTTTATTTTATTTCCTTTACTACCACTTCACCTTTGAGTGGCAAATTCCCATTTTAATCCTTTCTCTTTTTATCTACTTTAATTTAGCCCCTTCATTTTTCAATTCTTTTAATTTTGTCCTAAGGCTATATATTTTTCTTTCTTTTAATTATTTCAAATTTGCCCCTTTAACTTGCCATCTCACCAATTATTATTAATTTCCATACTTATTTTATTTGACCATTATTATGTTACTATTTTTCCCTTAATGAATAAATTAATCAATTAAATTTTATCCTAAATTATGGCACTCTCAAGCCCCAATATAATTATAATAACAATTCTTTTCCATTCCTCTAGCTCTACCATTTATTAAATTTAATGGTCACTAATTTCCCCTGATAAAGGCCTTAGGCACTAAAAAATACATTTCATGCCATGCACTCTGAACCTCAAGCATCAAAGTTCCTCTTTACACCTCGAAGTATCCTATCATTACAACACTAGAATATTTAGTGCATCACACATATGGATTAAGTTAATCATTTTTTTATAAATCTCTCAACTCACTTTGAAAAGTACCATGTTGTGCAATGAATGTGGTACACAAAGATGCTCATGAAAAGCCAAAACTATGTTTTATTAAAGATAATGATTTTTTAAATAGAGTATAAAAGAAACTAATTAACAAGATTTCATAGCTTAATCTTTATTGAGGTTTTTTGCATCTTTGATTGGTGAGCTCTCATGGTCAGGCATTGTCAGGTCTAGGTGGCAGCCCAAAAGTCAGGAACAAAGACCTTTATCCTTTAAAGGGTTGAGGAGTGGATGTGATATCTTAAGACTGGCCATTGGGTGCATTACCAAGATTTGGTATTTTATCGTGATCTATAAGGTCTTGGATGGCATGGTAAAAGGTCATGCATTTGTTGGTGAGATGACTAGTTCTTTAATGATATGCACAGTATAACTCATGGTAATATTTTGGTGGAAATGATTATGGGTAAGGTTTAGTTGTCAGTGGTTAAAGAAAGTTTTTCTCCCTTAATTCTTCAAACATTGTGGATAAGGGTTTATTTAGCCTAGTGAACTTACACGATTAGCAATTAGGCTTGGTTTCTTATCACTATTTGCTTCTTTGATTAAGCCTATGCTTGTTGGATCTTTCAAAGTGCCCTATTATTAGGTGATCCATCTAAGCTTCTCTTAAATCTTTTCCTCCGCAAACATTATTATTCATTGTTCTAGCACTATCATTGCCTCGTTCAGTATGCCTATAGTCATAAATTGACTCTTGCCTTTAGTTTCAGGTCTGGTTGCCATTTTTATGGTAAAGAGTGTTGAAAGAAGGAGAGGGGTTGAGTCTTTTCCTGTAAAGAGCCTAAGCAAAAGATAACCTATAATAAATGTATATAAATGGTTAATGTGATAAGATGCATGCTTTAAACATTATGATTATGATGCAGGGGTAGCCATTAATATGCATGAAGAACACACATGGGGTATGAGTGTGGTTTAAATGAATGAATGTGATACCTATATTAAGTGAGGTGATACTAAGTGATTGAAGTTTACATGATGAATGGTATATGTTAAGTGTGTGCCAAAAGTGAATGCATGGGTATATGGGTCAGGTCTATATATTATTCTTGTTAATGTGATACAAGGTGGATGGTTAATGCATATATGGATGAATAATGCATGACTAAGCCTAAATAATATGCATGAAAAAGTGAAGTGAGAGGATAGTGTTATATACATATGTAAGATGGTTTGTGATGCAAGACGCATGTTTGTGCATGTATAACTAATGAAAATAGCATGGCATATGTATGGGGGCTCATATGACATGTCTGTGCAAGGTGACGATGCATGAATAATTATTTCTAAGGTAGGGTATAACTAGATGTAAGAATGACGTGAGCTATAAACTACATGGATTACAATATATGTATGTTTATTATGTATGGACAAGTGGGTCTTCTAAGGATAGATGCATATTATGCCTTATGCTAGGTAAAGTAGTGGGTTAAGATGGCCAAGATGAGCATATATGTGGATGGTTTTATAATGAATGATACATGCTCATTATGATTAAGGACTAGACATATATGCAACAATGTTACTGTACTTATAGAGTTTCTTTTATAAAATAGAGGTACAAATGTATATGTGATGAAGATACATACATGATACATATGATTACAAGTATAAGTGATGAAGATACATGTGAGGGTGCATGTTATAATGTGTTTGCATGAAGACATAAGAATTTGAAATATATATATATATATATATATATATA
>CANXYI011033330.1:0-11586 GCA_948208565.1 Hura crepitans
TAATCAAATATAATTGATACAAAATTAATAAATTTATGAAAAATGAGTTACATAATATACAATTAATCTATAATACACGTACTTTTAAATATAAATCAAAATAGATCCTTGCTAGATTATATAATTTTTGAGTATGGAGATTATACATCATGTCATAAATGTGTATAATCACATATGCATACACACATTACGCATATATAATGCTTATAACAAAATAAATTATAAAAAATGAATTAAAAAATTAAAAATGAATAAATAGTTTGATATATATATATATACAGAGGGGTTAATAATTAAATAAATTATATAAATTTTAAAAATCAGCGGTGGTTAAATAGTAAAATATAAATTTATTAGTAGCAATAAAATTATTTTTATTATGAAATTAATATTTAAAAGTATAAAAAAATCAATGAAATATAAAAAAATTAGCAAATTCAATTCGTCTACGTGATTGACTAAGTTAAAAGAAAAAAAAAATTCTGATAAAAAATGGATGGCCCCACAATTTCTTTTTTCAGTAGATCATTAGTGGGCTCCATCTCTGCAAAGATGGGCCCACTCACATAAATTTAACAGATTTTATAAGTTGCAAGTTAAAATTGAATGGCCAAGATTTTACACTTTAATCTCAATGGTTGAAACTACAGGAGGACTACTCTCTTACCCTAGGGTTCGGAAGCCCGAGCCACCATACACGTCAAGGCAATTATCTAAATCTAATTGTATAACTCCGAGGGAGAGCCGTCCTCCCGCATTTTTAGCCATAAATCTAATTGTATAAATTTTGAACCATTCATTTTTTACTTGTAACTGGTTAAATATTTTAATCAAAATATCACGCGGAACTCATAGGCAATTAATACTTGTAACTTTTTTCTCACTTTTTACTAATCAATCCAACGGAACCCACTAATTAATGAGAGAGGCAGAGAGGTAGCAACAAGGAAAATATTATTTTTCATCTTAATTTTTTATTTTTTTAATAAAATCCTTTTATTGACTATTAACTAAATAAAGGAAAACAGTAAAATAAAAAAATTACTATGTTAGTACACTATATCTTTATTGACCAAAAATTTTAAAAAATCAATTTGATATATAATTTAATTATGATTTTCATTTTTTATAATATTTTTATGAATTAAATACATTTTTTAAATTGTTTGAATCAAGTCACATCAAATAAAATTTTCAATTTTTGAATTTCAAGTTGGATTTATTTTGTGAAATCTGAACAACTCAATGCGATGCAAATAATTACTTTATTATTTATTATTTTTAATTTATTAATTAAATTTAAAAAATATTATATTTTTATTAGTTTTGAGGTTTATTTCTTAAATTTGAGAAATTTATTTATGAATTTTTATTAAAATTGTACTTTTATATTCAATCGTGATAAATTGATGTGGTATGAAGTGATTTAGGATATAAAAATTGAATTTTTTTTAATTATATGATTTTTGAACTGTTTATGTATTTTGCTGTTTGAATTGGGTATAAATATCATTTCAAATTGCTCACCTCTAAATATTTTTCCACCCTTGCATACTTCAAATCCGATCCATTAACTATTGATCAACCATCAAAAAAATCACATATAATTATTCAAACACAAAGTATAGCAGAAGAAAGAGAAAACTAAAATAACATAAAATTTCATAAATTTTAGACATAAACAAAAAAACACAAATAACCATTCAAATTGATTGTATTTTAAAATTACAATTTCTACTCATTTATTTTTTATTAAATTCTTTTGGTATTAAATTTATTTAACATTCAAAACTTTTAGGCATGAACAAATTGATCCAACAATGACCTAATTAACAGTTTAATTGATTGTCCAGTTTAATTTAGAAACTAAAAATTATGTACATCAAGTAGAGGTGATAAAAATTGAAATCGGTTTGACTTGAAAATTAACCCAAGCTCAACTTGATCCGCCGTTGACTTGTTTTTATGATTTGACTCATTTTTGTCCCACAAGATGACCCGGCCTATTTGGATCAATTTGTTTATCTTACTTTTGATTTTGACTTTTGCATAATGTGGATTATGAAAATAATTACATTATAGGTTATGTATGACTTTTTTTTTTTATTTTTAAGGATAATTTTTTTAAAAAAATGTTATATGATTTGATCTATTTATGTTAATTTATTTGGGTTAAGGTCCATTTATGATCCATTTAACAATGGTCCATTTGGATCGTGATAAACGCAACCTAATGTGCAATTTTTTGATCTGCTTTTGACCAATGCATTTTAACCCAACCCATCATAATCCGACCTAAATCCAATTAGTCCGATCAGTTTGCCACATATAATATCAAGTGAATCAAATAAAAATTTTAAAATGTGAAAAAGATAATTTATAATAAAGAATAATTGATAATAATTTAATAAATTCATAGAAAACAAATTACATAATGCATATTATATTTATAATGAACATATTTTTTGAACAGAAATCAAAATGCATCCTTATAAAATTATATAATTTGTCTATTTAAAATGGTAATGAATAAGATATCTGTAAAAAAAAATGTTTTGCTTAAATCTAAATTTATTTTAAATGTGATTAAAAATACTTTTAAATTATCCAAATTCACTATAGATTCATTCAAAATTACAAGAATAATATATGAACGCACACACCTTCTCATTTAACGCATTAAATATTAACTAATTTTATAATATATTCAATATAAATAAAAAATTTCAATTAACTAAGTATATTATATTTTATATTATCTATATCAATATATGTTATTAATATACAATATTTTACTAAAATCATATAAATTTAATGCTATATTTAAGATTAAGATATCATCATAAATTAATAAATGAATTTTATAAATTGATTTTTGTACTAAAAACTTAGTGATCAAATTTCAAATCAAATTAAAATTTAATGCAAGTAGTAAAATAAATACTCGAATCAATTTTAAACTGATTACTAAGAATTAATGTTCGTTCTATAAGAGATCGGAGCTAATTAAGTATTTGTAGATACTCGATCTGCTGCTATCCTATTCAATATATAGTTAATTAAGAGCTGTATACATATTTTTACTTGATTACTTCATATGTTATTCAATATAAAATTATAAGTTTTTGTATATTATTTGGGAGGTAAAATTAAATATTATCAAATGTATATATGAATAGAAAAATTAAATAAATTAAATATAAAAAAGTTAATATTTTAAATAAAATAGGACTCTAATTGATCAAATAAAATGTAACAAATTAATTGTAAATTATGGATTGAAATAGAAATAATGCATTTAAATGGGGTTATGATTTGGTATGCGTGCACACAGTGGCGCACGCGTACTGAAGCACCACTCATTTAAATGGAGTAGAGTTGTAAATTATGTATAAATAGTACAACAAAATTGTGTGAAAGGACTTGGATTTAACATAAGTAGAAAAAGGGAAAAAAAAGATTTGGTAAAAAATTAACTTAGAAACTTGCAAAGTAGGGTACTCCCGAAGAGGATCGGAGCATCACTCACCTTACATGAGGTGTTGCATTTATAAGTTCTTAGGTGACACATGGAGGCAATATAATTCGAAAGCGAAATATCTTCACTTTCTAGTTGTAGATATCTATTACTACTGGAAAGTTGATTGATAAGTATTTTTGGGATTCTACCATCCAAAATCATGGGAAGGCTTAATATACTTTGGTAAATAAGTAAAAGCTTAAGCTTGGATAACTTTTCTCTTGGGAAAGTCTAGTGTGCTTCTCGATAGTTCTTTACAGTCCTAGCCTTTGAAATTCTCGGATATTTTACCAATGACTAGCTTGGTATTAACAAAGATAAATTTGGTAGTATTTTGCCATTCTTTTTGGTCATATTCTGCCTTTAGATGAAGTAAAATAGAAATGATGGAAATTTTTGGTCAAAATTCTTGTGTAAAAGTACTTTAATTATGTATTTGCAAGTATGCCTCTTGTGTAATCTATTTATGCAACACTTAGTGATAAAATGAGTAAGAGCCATTAAGTTTATTAGATTGCTTTGAAAAGGAAATTGAATTTTGATAATGTTCATCCATTTAACTAACCAACTCCAAAAAAAAAAAACTCGCGACAAAAAGATGTACTAGTTAAAATCGTTTATGAAGAATTTAGTCAGTTAAAGGATGGAAGATTAACATTTTGAAGAAGATAAAGATCAAGAAGAAGAGAAAGAGAGAGAAGATGATTTGTAGAGAGAAAGTGACTTTGCCACATTGCCACCCAGAATGATACCTTAACAATCATTAAATTTCAACAAGACAGTAACAACCTTTTATAATAGATTGTAGCTCCTTATGCCTACACATTTCGCTATTATTCAATGTTTTTATCAGAGTTGCATCATGTCTTTATTCTAAATTTTCATAACTAAGTTGCATATATGGTCTTTGCTCATTTATTAGCATTTTTGCTCCTAGCAAAGTTCTAGTGCAAGAAAGGAGGCGGAGTTGGGGTTTTAGACATAAATGAAAAAATGTGGTGAGATTGCAAGTTAATTAGTGGTGGCGCTAAAAAATTGTGCCAAAAGAATAATAGCGACTGACATTACAAGAAATTTTATAATTTTTGTCATGGATTGATATTCTGCAACATATCTACTATGGATTTGTTTTCGTCGGCATAACTTTGTAGGGGATTTTCTAGAGCAAAACATTCGTGACCGATTTTTTCGTCGTGATTGAAAATATCATTGTCCCAAATATAATAAAAAAATTTTGTTGGATTTGAATTTTTAAAGAAGACAAACATAAAATATCTCACTAATCTGGCACAAATTTTTTTTAAAAAAAATAAAAGGAAATATTCGTTGTAGAAGAAAATTAAATTATGAAAATTAGAATATTTTGTTGTGGAACCTATTACAATTTTAAATTACAATGGAATATTTCATTGTTGATTTATTTTCATTTTTTTTCATATTTTTTTTGTTTTTCATATTTTTCCTATCAATTACAAAAATATCAATCTCCAATATATCATGCTAAAGTATATGAAATCATCACTCAAATATGTCTATAAAAGACACCAAATCCATTAGTCAATTAATTTAAAAGCATACATGTAATTTTAAAATTCACTTAAAGACCAAACATGTCATAACAAAATCCAAACTCCAAAGACAATACAAATAAATTGTAACAAAGTTTACTACAAAGATCTATAGCTATTGCAGTGAAGGGTGTGAGTTATCTGCAGCATCAGAAGGATGTGTTGTTGGAGCACCAGAAGTGCCTATAGCATCACCAACGCCTATAGAAGGATTAATGGTAGCCGTAGCATTTGAGGATGGTGGAATTTAATGGGATAAATGGTGCTTAAGCACTAGTAGCAAATGATTTGAAAGTTTAGGTATCATGTCTAACAGCCTCCTTAAATAAATCTAACATCACTTGCCATGCTTATCCTCAAGCATTTACAGGAGTAGTTGAGTGAGCATTAAATGATGTAAAAGATGAACCAAGGTTATGTTCATAATAGTGTGCTACATATGACCCAAGGCCAAATAATCTTTTCTTATTTACACCACCAATAGCTTCATAGTATAGTTGACTTTCATCGATTTGAGCATCACTATATGAATATTACTCTCAAAGTTGGAGATACCTATCTTCTAAATAAAATATAATGGCCAATCAATAAACATAGTATTATTAGAGTCATTTTCAGACATTTATATTTGAAAGTTAAATTAAATCATAAAAAATTGACTTAAATGAACTTAATGAGAGCATTTACCAATAAAGCTCACACCATCATATTTATACGTGTGAATATGCACTTACAACTTTGCAGATATTGATTCACAGTTTAAACCAATCTCATTACACAATATCAATTAAGGATAATCATATTCTTTATCATTGCCATAGAAAATATGATACATAGAAAAGCAAAGTAATATAACCTAAAAAATATTAAAAGAATATAAATGGTAAGGTTATTATGTAGTTAAGATATACTTACCAGTCTCTTGCCATGCTCTGAGTCCTAGTTGATCCTTCTTCCACCATGTTGTTACGATTCCTTGCATTTTGTTTAGATTTTTTTGGTAGTCAGGGTCTTCCTAAAGTTTCTTCCAGTTTTCAAAAACTTTAACTAGAACACCAATTTGTTGCCCTTCATGCTTACATCTGCTCACGAAATCACTATAGCAATTATCTTCCTTAATTTCCATTGCTTACTTTATCGCACTATCAATTAAAAGATCCTAATAAAAGTGCTTTTTGCAACAATGTTCATAAAAAAATATTTCTAAACTGTGACACCCAATAATATGGCCTAAAATAAATAATAAAATAATTTATTTAAGTGTATGCATAAAAATAATTTTTGAGATTTTAAAAATAAATAAATATTTTACAAAAATGATTAAAATGTGATTTTTGAGAAAAATGTGATTTAATTGCATAAAAATAATTTTAGAGGACTAGAAGTGGAAAATTAGGTTGTGAGCTTTATAGACCATTAGATGGGATTAAATGGGTTAATCCTACCCATTGTTTCCATGGGGTATAAATAACCTAAATTTCTACTGTAGTTACTTAAAAACAAAAAGACATATGTTCTTTTTTCTTTCTACTTAAACTTTAAGTTATAAAGAACCCCTTTATATACCTTTGAGCAAGGTAGTTCGTCAAATTTTAGTTTTAAGTTGGCACACTCTACTTGATCTTGCATCTAAACTCTGTGTTGTGTGTACGCACTGCAATTTGTGCTGCTTTGGTTGTAGAAGAGGAAGGAGTGGAAGAAGCAAGAAGGAGAAAGGTGAAAAGAAAAGTTATTGCGAAAGCATAGGATGTTTTTAGAGTGATTTGTGACCTTTAAAATAGTATGCACATAGGCAA
Source organism: Hura crepitans (assembly GCA_948208565.1). NCBI lineage: Eukaryota > Viridiplantae > Streptophyta > Magnoliopsida > Malpighiales > Euphorbiaceae > Hura > Hura crepitans. The sequence continues at coordinate 6,885 of CANXYI011033330.1, forward strand.
ATTTGTGTTTCCAAGTTTAATTTCTGGTTAAGTTCGAATTCTAGGTTTTTTGTTCTTCTTGAACAATTTTTTATATGAATTTTGGTGAAATTAGTATACAATTACTTATGATAATTTGTGTGAAACATGTTAGAAATCATATGAACTGAGTTAGAGTTGATTAGAAGGTGATTTGGGTTGAATTCGTGTTGAAAATTGGTATATTGCTATTGTAAAATGTCAAAATTTTGCATTATTTTTTGTAGAAAAACAAGCCTTATGACTGTGACCTATTGTTGGTCTCATTTGTGACCTCGTCAGGCCAAACCTTTGGTCTTTAGACAAAAGTGGAGGTTATAGCTGCAACACACAAAGGGGGTCATGTCCATGATATTTCGTGACTTAATATGTAACAAATGTGCTACGTGAACAATTTATAATGTTGTGTTGGCTACATAATATGAGAAGTGTGAAGGCATACCATATGATAAAGTTATGCCCAAGTGAGTAATGTGAAGAACCATGATGAAATTAAGAACAATGTGTTCTAAGAAACATTATGAGTAAAACATATGAATAAGTGACCTTAATTAGTAATGGCAATGATATGATTACATGATAAAATGGTAAATAATGGACTGTGCCCATATGTAGCTAGGCTACTTTTAGCGTTGGGATATATTGGCATGCCAATAGGGTCTTGAAGCAATGCTACGTCTTATATGATATGGCGAGTATAGCCATGTAAGGTCAATTACCACTATACATATTGTGGGGCTCTTCGAAGCATATGTGGCTCTTTAGCACAATTGTGTTGTGCAAAAATGACTCATACCATATGTGATGTGCTAGGTACAACCACGTAAGGTCAGTGACCATTGCATAACATGTCTGATACCGATTAACTAGTCTATATTAGTCGAGTGGTACATTAGGCTAATATAACTAAGTTAATTAAACTTAAATGAGATATTGGGCACCGTCTGTAATGCCTGTACACTGAGGCTCCGGGAGTAGTACCCTAGGACTTGGAAAGTGCACCTGAGTCACCTTCATGAGGCTCGAGGCAGGGTATACTGGCCATTAAACTTTACGAGGCTAAAAAATGGTGAAAACGATTGAATTTAAAAATTTAATAGAACTAATAAATTATTTCAAGCTGTAGTGTAGTGGATTGTAGGCTCAGATTGAGTCGAGCCGGGATGAGCCCGGACGGACATGAAAATATCATACCCTAAAGGTTAAAAATTGTGATGAGGCCAATGGAGAAGGAATTTTAATTTTCTAAGGTTACTTGAGAATTTTTGATATTTTGACAAAATTGCGATTTTTTGAGAATTTTCACTAGCCTATCTCTCGAAGGAATTTGGCCATGAAATTTTGCATGTACCTAAATAAGGCTATTTTAGGATTTTAGACATAAACATGATGATTTTTAGAGGTCTAGGTGAGATTTTAAAATTCCTCGAAATTCTGCTAAGAAATTGAGATTCCCGAAAATTTGGTTCGTCTACTTCCTAAAGAAATTTTGCCATAAAATTTTAGAGGCATCTAATTGGGCCTAAATGAGAATTTTAGGAACAAATAGCATAATTTTTTAATGTCCAAGTGATTTTTAAAAATTTCCTAAAGTTGGTAGCCCCTATTTACTAAAAAATTGAGTTTCGGAGTGCTCGGGTGTCGCGAGACGTGACCCGAGGCACCCCAACATTTCTCTAGTAGCTGTGGCAGGTGGCCATTCCCTTAAAGGGACACCTGGCCCATTATCAAACCCACATTCACCTTTCTTTTTCTTTCTTTTCTTCCTTTCTCCTTCATTTTGCTGGCCACATTTTCTAGCTTTCTTTCTTTTCCTTTCATGGCTATTCCAGCCCTATATTTTTATTTAATTGCCACTAAAAATAGCATTTCAAGTGAGGAATCCAATTTTGAAGGTTAAGGAGTCTACAAGATGCCAAAAAATGCAAGGAAAAGCAAGGTGGAGTAAGGATGCATACATGGGTAACATGAAATCCAATTATAGAGTAAGTTAAATTCCTATGGTTTTTATTGTGATTCTTGAAGGATTTCTCTTCCTTGAACATGCCTCTATGCCCAGATTTTTAATTAGTGTGTGTGCAATTTTGGTGATATTTTTAGAGGAGGAAATGTGAGGGACACCAAGGAGATTCTCAAGCTTGAAGTTAAAGGAAAAGTGTGTTACAATGGAGCTTTGGGCTAGCTTGAGGTGTGGAGAAGCTTAGCTTCTTAAATTGGTATATGAATTTAGTAAATTTCAACATGCCTTGCTCTTTTACTTTGAGTTTTGGTGGCTTTGTAGTGTGAAATTAATACTTATAATGAGTAGTGAAAATATTAATTATTCATGGAAGTATGGATGCTAATTTTGTGTGGTAAATTGGTGTAGTTGCATGAAACCTAGAGGTAGGAGGGGGTGTGAACTTCATGAATAAAATGAATTAGGAGGAGAGGTGGTGTGTATGTCAAGTGTTCACATAATTTTAGTGTGTGTGATGCAAAGGATAGGATTATGTTGAGTATTATGTATTGGTCGTGAGTTACAAAAGGGTGCCTTAGCTTGGAATGCAATGATTAAGCTTTATGTGTGTACAGTTTATGATGATGAATGATTAACATATATGATTATAATAGGTTATGAGTGGGAATAGTGAGTAAAGATAATTGTGAGTGGGAATAGTGAGTAAAGATAAACTTAAGATATTCAATTTGACTTAGCTGAGAGGTAGGATTCAAATTTATGTTGTGTAAATTATGTCTATGATGAGTGAACCATGATGGAAATAGGTTATTGACTTGGGAGAGTATGTGTAAGTGGTAAACTTAAAGAAATAATGCATGTGGATGTGTGTGACATATATGGCCAAAACATATATAAGTGGTGCAATGGCATAAAATGTGTGGTATGGAGTGCATGTATGTGTGCTTATGTTAAAATAATAAAATATGGTTAGTATGTATGTTAACTTGTTGGAGAAGGAATAAACATGGGATATAGATATGTGTGTTCTTATTAGAGTGATAAAATGTGATATATGTATGTGGCACACTAATGAAAATGCATGTATATGGTTAGGATATAAATATGGCCGAGAGGTGCTTGGTGGGTAAGACACGCGTGTGATGTGTGGAGTTTGGGTTATTGGGTAGATAATGGCATGCTAAGAATGGGGTTATATGATGGAATTGGTAAAAACAAGTGAGTGAATATGAGGTTGGGGTATGGCAGTGGCATGTGTAAGCCTTAGTGTGACTTGGTTGGCATGGCATGTAGCATGTGTGCATGTATATGTGCTTATGGCATGTTATGATGTTTGTATGTATGATTAAATGTGAGTAAAGGCATGTTTGTGGTCATTATTCACATTTGGCCGAGACATATGTATGGAAAATGAGGCATAATGAACATATTGTAGCATGGCAAGTGTGTGTGAAAGGACATGGCATGTTAAGCATGAAATGGTGAATATGACCTTAAGATGAAATAGGTACACATATGTGATATATATGGCATGAAAATGGTTAAATAATAGCAAGAAAACCTATGTTAAATTGAGTTAGAATGGGGTTTGAAATTGCTGGAATTTAAGTGATTAAGTTAGCCTAAATAGGATTAAAATGGCATGAAATTAAACTAAAAATTTGGGAACTTTTGTACATTTATTTTGAATGGAATTTGAGGCTACTTTAAGGGTCACTTGGAAGTTATAAATAGACTTGGCTTTGGGGTATACGAAATGTTGATTGAGAATGGCATGGAAAAAATATCTAGAACAAGACTAGTATTGGGCCTATAAATGTGTACATAAATAATAGAAATGACCTATAATTGTTCCAGAAAAGGACCAGACTGGACTTAGCTTGAATATGACTCATAAATTGCATGTAATAGGGCCTTAATTAATGGAATAAAATGGACTTAATTATGCCTATATAATTATATTAAATAGGGCTTAGAAAAACATACCCATAATTGTATGATAGGACCAAAATGGACCAATAACTATCCAGATCAAAATTTGATTGTAGAAATAAATTCATAACTGACTATTAAACATTTTTAAATATTATAAAACAATGATCAGTAAATAAATAAATGTAAAAGAAAGTCAGATGGCCTATTAGTTAGACACCCACTGGATGGGTTGGCCGATCAATTTAGGGATTAGCAGTTGGTAGACTATTTATTTATCAGAATAGGCCGGTGCAGCAGCCAAGGTTCCTTATTGAGCCACTACACTAGTCTACGGGGTGGACACTCTTTGCTGCTAGCACTTCTAATTGTACATTGAATTATGCAGGTGTAGTGATAAAAGTCCCTGGAGGGGCCATTGCATTAGTCTGCTGGGCAGACCTCGATGGATTATTTAATATGATCAGTGTCTTGGGAGGTCTATAGACTTATCCTTATGCACAATTACTCAGTATTTTGCTCTTTGGAAGGCTCTTATGAACTGATCCCTATAGGCTATGTTAGACCAGTGCAGCGGTTAGGGTCCAAAATGTGGGCCACCGCACACCTTTCAATTCCCTCTAGTCTAGTGTCTGTAAGTGTAGTCTACCTAGTTAGGCCTATTTAATAATTTAAATAATGCACCTGGAAATAATGGAATGATTGAATAAATTATAGAAATAAACTGAATGAAATTGTCACAGTTGCATTTTGGTAAATTTGAAGAACTTGTGACATAGCATCTAAATGGCA
>CANXYI011033486.1:0-13412 GCA_948208565.1 Hura crepitans
TAAATCGTCAATAATTTGTCTCCTCGACACAAAACTAAATTGGGATTCACCAATAAGGAAAGATAAGCGAGGCTTGATTCTATTAGTTGTCACTTTCATTAGAATTTTAAATGATATTAAAAGCAGGTTAATAGGTCTTAAATTTGCAATACAAGTTATAGCCTTATTCTTAGGAATAATTGTAATTAAAGCTTTACAAATGGAATCATCAAAATCTTAACTTGCAAAATAAGGTCAAATGAAATTAAAAATAGAAGGACGAATAACATTCCAATTAGTTTGGAAAAGGCTATTTTAAAACTATCAATACCATATGATACCTCTTACCTAATCTGATTGCTAGACCCGCATGAGAGGTGACACACACTCGATATCCAACTCATTATATTTCATGTTATTTAAAACCCCTTTTTTAATTCAAAATCTTCCTGTAAAGTTGTTAAGATAAGTACCTTGTTAAGTTACATTTAGTCAAACATGACTAACTGATTCTAGTAGGGATCATTGTGTCGAAAATCTGACAACATAATAATTGTCTGGGGATGCTACCCAAATAATAACCTATGGAAAATAACAGCGCTATATCAAGTCCACTCTTAGCTTCCATTACAATCACAATCACATCATATAATCATATAAAACATCACATATGTGTTAGAAACTTGTGAACATTTATAGAAGCATTCATATTTACACATATATCTATATAAAATTCTTTTTATGAGGTACAAACCCAATACATACATCCATTTAGGCCCATCCCTAAGAGTTATAAATGAGTGCCTTTCTATGAGTTTACATCAAATAACAAGTACAAAAGTTTACCAAAAGATAGAACTTCTTATTTTATATTGCTTTACTTGAGTTTGCTTCTCGATCAACTATCTCCTACCTACATATCACAAAATAATAATGCATTAAGCATAATCTCCTACCTACATATCGCAAAACAATGATGCACTAAGCATAAAGCTTAGTGGTGTATCAAATGAAATATACTTAAATACATACGCATATGCAAAATACATTCATGATAATGATGCAATTCGTGTTTAGCTTACATGCCGATTCATAGTTACATACTAGTGATCAAATTCCTTACACACAATTATAGTCATACCATTAAATTTACAAATTTGATGTTATATTAAATTATTTATATTTTGCAACCCTATTTTTAATCTAGTTATATACTTATTAAGTCTATATCATAAATACATACAAGTGCTAATACTCTTAACCTATAATTTACCTTCATATTAGCATTTTACATCTATATTTATATCTTAATTTTTCATTACTTTACATATGATATCATGAGTACATGCTTATTTCAAAAACACATTACACATAGACTATGTTTATACTAGTTATCTTAGATTTTCATTTTCGATGTTGTTAGTATAATATCTATAATTATCATTAACTTTAATTTGACTAATTATTTATTTAATCCATGTCATAAACATATACAAGTATTAATGCTTACTGTAAAGAATTATGATATTTTATTGGGGATAAGAGTGGTTAATGGAGTTGCCACCTGGCCTCTACACTAGGACCTCTGATCTTCTGTACCAGAAAAGTTTAGAATTTTAGATCTTATTTATGCCCTTATAATATGTTGTCCATGTATATTGTAACATTTATCAATCCCTTATCAATCAAGAATGCATCATCTTTAATTAAATCATATCACTTTTGCATACAAAGGAAGTAAATTGCAATATTTACAAAATACAACATATATATACATCCAAAAAATGGGTCATTCCTTATTTGTTAATTTACCTGACAACTATCCGTAATTCCATAGGAATTGGCGGTAGGTGCACAACTTCTATCTCTAGGAAATTGGCCTTTATTGAAATGCATTTTTATGTGACTTTTGATTAAGGAAGTACAAATCTGTTTAATTAAAAAACACCAATTAATTATATATAAAATCATTTGACGTGAAATTTAGGTTTTAGTGTGCAAAACAAGTTATTTACTAGCTATTACAGCCCCAAAACATACTAAAATGCATAGTAAGTATATAACCAAAGAAAACAAATCATAGTACTAAAATGGTCCCGCTTCTATGTCACCTGGGCCAAGCAAACGTTTTGGAGGTCTCATCTTAGTCCGTGTAGACCATCTCCAGGGGTAAGTCATGTCCATCCCAATTTTGATCCTGCAAGCAAACTTAGTAAAAGAACTAAACAAAAAGTCTCTTCAAACGATAGCATAAAGGTCTTAAGGTTCTAGTGAAGATGATTTGAATTGCTCTTAGTTCAAGCTCTCACAATTTTTTAGATACTTTTTATCATTAGAATGTATTTTTTAGATTGTAATTTTTTAGCCTCCTTCTCTTTATTGATATACTTAGTCTCTTTAGGTTTTCCTATTTTCGTCCAGAAAAGAGTCCTAATCCTAATGGGATTCTAGCTTTTGGACTGAATAGGTAGAATTTTGCCTTCGGGATGCTTTTTCCATCAGTAGGTCTGTGCAGACTTATCTGTACTAGTCTGCACAGATAAACATTTTGGTATGCTAGTCCATGGGCTTTATGGGTTGGATCTTGGCCTGTTCATGTAGTTAGTCCGTGCAAACCTACCTCTTAATGACTTTGTGCTATGCTTGAGAGTTTATCTCTAACTATCATCACAAGTCAAAAGTGAGGTGTCTACACCTACTACAAACAGATTATTTCTATTTTATTGCCTCATGCTCATGTTTATTATGTTCTAAGTTGTTATCATATTAAATTTAATGTACTTCTATCCAATTATCCAATTACTTCACTCGTACTTGACAAATACAATTGTCCAATACTAGATAATGGGGTATAGACCATAAATGTCTCATCAAGTGTGCAGTGGTCCACATTTTGGACCTTACCAATGGCTACACCTACATAGTGTAGTGGTTCTATTAGACATTATAGACGGCTACACCCATATGATATAAGCATAAGTATGATTGTGCAATGGCCCATAATTTGGGCTTTATCAATGGCTGCACCTACTTAATGCAATGGCCCTATTAAACTCTACAGTTGCTGCACCAGTGTGAGGGACACCAAAGTGCTTTAATAACTGCTATTTATCCTAGTTGACTGGTTAACCTATCCAGTATAAGTTGTCTAACTCATATGGGCTTTATTGTTATTTTTTATTTTATACACACTTTCACACGTTTTTTTTTATTCTATATTAGATCATATTAATTCATTTCCATTTTCTCATAACTACTTCTCTATGTTCTTGCTTAAATCTTAAGTTCATAATTAGATGAATAATATATACATATATATATATACACATCTTATACATAATAGCATAATTCACCTTATGCATTTTCAAGTTACACGTTTATCACATCATTTTCCTTATCATGATTACATAAACCTTACATATGTTCATTTCTTTTTATTTATAAATCCCTTATTTACTAGTCATACTCCTAATCCCTTTTTTGTATACTTATTTGGTTACTTTGACATTATTAACTTGAGTGACATATTTAATATTCCTTGAAATTACATGTCTTGTCCCCATATTCACTTTATGTATGCCTAGTATATAGATTATTCTTTTATGATATATCATTACACATAGGCCTACATACCCTATTATGTTTGGCTACATAAAACTATATATTTTAAATCAATTTTCTAATTAATTTCCAATTTATTCATGAATTAGGCATCTAATTAAACATATTTGTTCATTACCTCACAATATCCATTAAACATACTCATGCATGGTTACCACTTTTACATATATACCGTTCAACCATGGTGTGTGTTTGTACTTAATAATTACCTTTTAACTCAATTTACATTTAGAACATACACTGAATAACTATATAACATTATTATACCCTAAGTTTGACTTTCCACATTCATACACATATAAGTTACAAAATTCAAGTGAAGGTACACACACTTAAATTATGACTTGTATACATCCATAATATAATTTTTAGGTACACTTGCTCATCTTCTAAAATTATGTAACATAATCATATTAAATTACTAAAACTAAAGTAATACACACTTCTTAATACCATTCGGCTATGTAGGCTTATTATCTTATCATTCATTTTATGATTCAATTTTCATTTAAATCATGCTATAATTACTTAATTAATATTAGCACATCATTAATTTAACTTTACACATACTTATACCTATGAATTATACAATTTAAGCATGAAAACATACACTTCAATTTATGGAACTATAAACACACAAGCATATTTCATTAAATACACTTATTATTGGTATTCAAAGCTTTAATTAATCCATTCTACACTTTTCTCTTGCTTTCCCTTTGAGTTGTTATCACAATTTTTATATGAGAAGTACTATTCACCTAAAGATTCAATCTCTAAGTCCTTTAAAAATTATGCCATTTCTTAGCTTTCTCTCACCATTTATTTATAAATATATGATTAGAATTGAAATTAGGGGTTAATTTGATTATCTTAGTGGGGAAAAGATGAAAAAATGGTGGTTATGGCACTTGAAGAGAGCGTCGACTTAAGATGGCTAAAGGAAAAAGATGGGTTACTACTCATTTGACCCTTTTATATGGTGTTTGATCATGGCTTCATATTAAGCCACTTGTCTCATCTAATGGCCACTATAATTCCTCATTAACTTACATTCTTTTAAAATTACTTCTCTCAGTAAGCTCCATTTAATCCCCTTTTAATGCTATCAATTTAGCAAATTCATAAACCATAAGTCTCGAGAAAATCGCATTTAAAATTAAGAGGGACCAATTTAATTAAATACTTTAATTCTCACTCAATTTTTGTAAATAGCTTTTTGATGTTCAAAATTTTCAATTCCATTACCATTAAACTATTTAGAATTTTGGGCATCAAGCCATGCTATTCCTAGGTCATTCTAAGCATAAACCAAATATTTTATCGTTTTGCTTACACTAGCTTACTATTCACTGAACACCACCGTAAAAACTTTACTTGCTCTTTTAATCGCTTTATTAACTTCAGTTTTCTAAAATTATTTTATAATATTTACTTTCATTTTGTTCAGTCAATGTAACTCGGGTCTCAAAAAGCACTATTCACTATTTGAGAAAGCACTATTCACAATCTTACTTCTTATTATTCATTAACTATCCAAATAACCTTATTTTCATGCCAAATGCAACCCTAACCTGTATACAATGTCTACCTTTCATATGTAAGAAAACTCTAATCGTGTCCCAAAAATCACCATTTATGATCCCAAAATCCACTATTCATAACCCAGGATTTTTAGGCGTTACATACCAGGTGCTTTAAATGGCTTCATATCAAATAAAGCATTATGAACTTCATCACTAACATTATCCATTAGAGAAGCAGCATTAATATTAGTAGGTATACAACATAAACCTTAAATAGGATAGGGTGGCATACAAATAAAATCTGCACTATAAAGATTAGCATAAAAATCGATGATATGTTGCTTTAAAACATCATTGTGAGAACATCGAGTACCATCATCAAGTTGAAAACATTTAATCCTTGTCTTCCTCTTCCTAGTTTTATATCTAGTGTGGAAAAAGGAAGTATTTTTGCCCCCTAAAAGAATCCATTCTACCTTAGCCTTCTATTTCAAAAATAATTCCTCCTATTTGATAACAGTTTCATGCTTTAACAATAACTTTGCTTTTAAGTTTGGCAAGAAAATAAAAGGATGACAACTAAGAGCTTGTTCAATACTCCCCAAATGAGCTAAATGAGTTTTGTTTTTCCTAAAAATATTACCAAAAGTGTTGTAATTCTAATGGGAAACCTTTTCAACAAAATATCTCATAGCTATAATAATGTCTAGCTGATTGTTCCAAGTATCTAGCACAAAAGACTTAATCCTTATAAAGGAGCTAAGAATCAAGATGTGAAAAAAAAGAGAACCAAACCTTCTTCTAATATTATTAAGAGAAAATAAAATATGATGATAGTATAAAAAAACATGAGGCAAATGAAAAATTGACACCTCATCGAAGAGAAATCTCTAACCAATACTACTCACTGCCTTTTCAATGCTTCTTAACGTTGCCCCTCTGCCACATTAGTTGTATACTCTAGAGCTCATGTAATAAGGATTCTTCATGTAACATGTGAACATCATTTATCAATGATAATTGGCATTTCTTTATTATATAGTGTTCATGCTCATACATTTGCTTGATTTTAAATCTTAAACTATGTAATAAAGTCCTTAGTATATAATCACAATATAGAGGCATCCAGGAAGGAGTTCATTATGTAAAATGCTTATTGTAGGCAAATGTGATAATACCAAAATAACTTCAAGTCATAGTATTAACAAGATAGGACATTGTTAATAAGGATAAACTAGCATATGTTATACTCCTTGCATTAGTCAAGCAGCTAATTTCACAAGTTGTGGTACAGATGATGCTTAAGGTTAACATGTGGGTGTTTTTCTAAGAGACAAGTATGCTAGGGTTCTAATACGAGATCATTCATATGGAAAAAGGAGCTATGTCAATGAATAAGGATCTTATCATATTAGTTGTATATGTATCCTTAAACTTGAGGTTATTAGCTATCTTAAATATTAAGTCATATGCTTTAGGTCTAGTGTTTTTACTTTGCCATAAGATATGCATAGGTAGGAGTTCAACTATAGCATGAGGTACTTAAAGGTAGTTGAGTGATCAATAGAGGATTGACCATCTTAGATCATTTAGGGGAGTTTATCTCACAGTTCTAGTTGACAATCTTTATTCTAAAGTCTCTATAAAGTAAAATGCAAGTGAATTGGATTCACATGTACATTTTAAGAATAAACATAAATGTCATTAGAACAACATTTTTGGGCATTATTAGATATATATACTTAATTAAGCATTAAGTTGACATGAGTCTATACTTATACTTGGATGAGATAAAGAATGGTGAAAGGAATTTATTGCAAGCAATAGAATAAGGAAAGGTTAAGTCAAATCACTTGACTTTTTAACACTTAAATAGTCATCATGCATGGCTAGATACCTTCAATAACTTGTTTAATAGTGAATTTATTTATGAAAATTAATAATGATTTAAAGTCCCAATACAAGTGGGACTCTAATTCACTATTATATTGCCAATATGATTTAGAAGCCCATAGAGTCACAGATTTATAGGAGCAAATTAATAAGGTAAAAATATGGAGTATTTAATTATATTGGATATCAATAAATAAGAAGAAATAAGGAAGGCTTAGAGCCCAAGAGAAAAGTTTAAAATATTAATTAAAAATTAATTAAGTGTTTTAAGTGACTATAATTAGATTGAGCTTTTTTAATTTATTAATGAAAAGCCCATATTTGTTCAGCCTTTTTAAAGGTTTAAGGCTATATAAGTAGGCCTAGATAAGTATTAAAGAAAGTATAAAAATCCCTTTAAGGGATCCGAAATTCTCACCCTAGCAAAACCAAAAGAATTCGACCTCCCCTCTCATTTTATTTCTTCTTAAATCTTATTTCTTACGAGTACATAGAAATAAAATTCACTTATGCATCTCTTAGAGTTCTAATTGTTTTTTTATTGGTGTGTATACTTAGAAGGTGTTCTATTCTAGATCACTATGGTTTATGACAACTCGATAAGTGAATAGCTGCAATCTGCTCAAGAATTTTTGGTAAATTCTTGATCTTTGATTTTTATAAATTTTTGTTTTTAATTTTTCTATGTTCAAACCTTTTTTGGGATTTGATAGATGTTTTAATTCCTCTACACAAGTCCATAAAAACTAATAATGGTATTAGAGCTAAATTGTACCAAAAGATTGAAAGCTTACGCAGTTTATCAGCATCCTGCAGTAAAACTTTCTAATTTTGATTTGAATTTTTTGTATTTTTACTATCTTATTCTTTTTATATTGATTAAATACAAATTAAACCTTACTGAAATTAATTTTTATTTTTGGTTTTGTGAATTTATGGGATTTAATATGCTTGGAAAACCAAAATTGTGTAAAAATTCCTATACCAGTTGGTTTTTTTAGTGTTGTTTAGTTCAATTGATTTTTTAATTAATTTCAGTACCAAATTCATGTTTTTAGATTTTTAAAAAGCTAAAATTTAATTCTAAAACTATTCAATAAAATTGAATATTATTTGATAATTAAAAAATTAATTAAACATGTTATTCAGGTTTTGACAACCCTTGCCAACTAATTTTGTTATTTTTAGTTCAGTTGATTTTTTAAAATTTTTTCTATACCTAAATTATTTTCCTTAGGCTCTTAAGGGATTGAAATTTAATTTAGAACTAGCAAATAAAATTAGATTATACTCGATAATTAAAATAATTAATTGCACACAATTTTGCTTATTGATAGCTATTAAACCCAATTAAGGTTTTATTGCTAATTAATTTTGATTTTGTTTCCTTCAGTTTCATACCTATTTATTTATAATTATTAGATAATTAAGAGGTTAATTTAAATATTTTGAATATCCAAAACTAATTGAATGTGAATTAGATTCATAATTTTGTAATAGTCGCAAGAACATGTACCATATTCACTATCAGTGACTATCAATAAATCAATTTTGAGTTGATGAACTAGATTAATTTTATTAATCGTGATTTTATATGTTTATGATTGCTATAATTGATCCAAAATTATTTGGAACAATTATTTTACAAAACAATACAAATTGATTTATCAATAAATGCTAAAAATTGAATTTTTGGCATTATGGGGTTTGAAAATTCAAATTAAAATTTTTTAAGATTTTTATTGGAATTAGCTATTGTAATTGCAAATTTAATTAAGTAATAGGATTGAATAAGTAAATTTATAAATTAATTACTAGTCGGATCAATAATTAGAAGAAAATCAAAATTTTCAAGCATGGGTACCTAAAAATCCCAAATAATTTTCAATTGGATTGAAAAAATTTTTCCTTTTTGGAAATGATTCTAAATTACAAAGGATGTCTAAAATATGGAATTAATTAGGATTAACTAGAATAATTAAATTAATTGCCATATTTGAAATTTTGCAAAACTAGCATATATGGCAAGTTAATTTTGGTAAAAGGTTGTAAAATTGAACTAAATTCAAAACTATGTAACAAAAAAAATTACAAATTAATTATAACCATTAGAAGTGCATATAAGGATGTATGTTTTGGCATTATGACTAGCTATGGACTAAATGACTAATTAGATTGTTCATTTGCATGGATTTTTGTTTTGGTAAATAGCACTTTTATGTCTCTACCATTTTCTATTTTTCTATTGTATTTCTCTTCTCATTTAATTCTCTCAAATGTAACTTGAGGTTTTCTATTCTAAAAAAATTTATGCAGTTGGATCACATAAGATTATACTAGGTAAAAAAGAATGCAAGGAGTAAGAGAGAAAATGGCTCCAAAGCAAGAACCAAAGAACAAATTATTGTAGTAATAGGTAGTTTTGTTATTAATAGTTTTTATTTAGATTGTAATTCATACATACTACCTAGGAATTAGCCCAAAGTTGGCTTAAGAAAATCAATTATATTAAAAGTTCATAACTAGCTCATTTATTTTAATTGAATTAAAATACAATTCATAATTAATTGGATTAATGATCCGCATATGGATGCTAACCATGAATGATAAGACTAAATGGAAGAAATCCCTCAAATTAATATAAAAGTAATAAGCCTTCCATTAATATAGTAGGAACCCGAGTTTTTTTTTAGTATTGAGTTACTGAGCATCCTCAAGCTCATGCTACATAGACTATGTTAACACTACATTAATAGGTTTGTTTTACTAATGATATTAGTTTGTTAAGCGTGCTCAAGGTTAATATTTGCTAGAGGTAATATTGGAGAAATGTGTATATGATACACATGCACTAAGCATTAGTGACCTAATGATTTAGTATTTGAATTGGGAACAATTAGTTGGAAAACTTACCATTAAAATTCGAAGATGGCTTGTCGAGAATACTCAAGGTCAATTTCAAAAATTAGATGGATACTGACCCATTAGAAAGCTTCTAATGGGTTTTCTCAAATCCATGTTTGAAGGATATAGGTTCGCAATAAAATAATAGGAGTAATGCATAATTTTAGAAGACCATAAAATTATATGTATACATTTACATAACATATATTTAACATGCTATTCTCAATTTTCACTTGTAAGTGCATATCTTATACATCATCAGAAGCACTAGTAACTTAAACTTATGTGGTTTAATGGACACTAATAAGCTTATAGGTCTTAATTTCATTAACTGGCTTTGAAATATAAGGATGGTCCTTAAGATTGAGAACATAGCCCATCTGTTGGACTAACCTATCCCACCTGTCCTAGGTGATGTTACTAGTGTCGATAAGCAATCGTCATATTGAAGCACATGAAGGATGCTAATTAGGCAACCTATGTCATGTTGGCATCCATAACTCCAGACCTCCAAAAGAAGCATAAGCATATAGAAGCTTTTACTATGTTGCATCACCTTAGAAAGCTATTTGAGGCCAAAGTAGGGCTAAGAGAGTTGAGATCTCTAAGGCACTATTTTGTTGTGTGATCAAGAGGGAACTTTAGTGATTCAATATGCATTAAAGATGAATGGACTTATTAAGAGGCTCATAACTCTAAGCTTTGTCATGGATCATGAACTAAGTATTGACTTAGTTTTAGCTTCTTTGCTAGATAGTCATGCACCGTTTAAACTTAATTATCACATGAATAAGATCCAAGCAACTTTGTTAAAGTTAGTGAACTTGCTCAAGACTACTAACAAAAATGTTAAGAAAGGCCCAAAGTAGTCATGGCCATTAATTCTACTCCTTCTTAGAAGGCTAAGAAGGGGAATAAGAAGAAGAAAACAACCAAGGCCTAAGGTAGGGTGAGTAAAAAGGGCAATGACAAGTCTACTACTACCTCAAAAGGCCCCTCTAAGCAAGCTACTTCCAATGTGGTAGGATGGGTCATTGGAAGTGAAATTGCAAGGCCTTTAAGGAGTCTCAAAAAAGGAGAAGCAAGTTGTGTCTTCAATTTTAGGTATTAATGTTATTCATTAGTACTACTTCTAATAACCATGTACGGGTATTGGATACCTTTTATGGTTCTCATTTGTGCTCTAATTTGTAAGGACTAAGGACTAGTAGGAAGATAGATAAAGGCAAAGTGATCTTATGTTTAATAAATGAAGCGAGGGTTATTGCATTAGCTGTAAAGATATATTCCTTATATTTACCTCCTGCTTTAGTATTAGATTTGGATTACTATTATCATGTTCCTAGTTTAAACAAGAATACTTTTTCTTTTTTCTTATCTTGCTAAATAAGGTTCTGATATTTTCATTAATAGGAATAATGTTTATTCCATTTATTTAAATAATATCTTTTATTATTCTAGTAAAAATATTAATGGAATTTATATTCTTGATCAAACTAAAGAGGTACATAATGTTAATACCAAAAGACTTAAACAAGATAACTTGAAACCTTCTTATTTATGGCATTTGTTAAGTTGGTCACATAAATGAGACATACATGTCTAAGTTGTACAAGGCTAGTGATTTAAGTTCATTTGATTATGAATCATATGAAACATGTGAGTCTTTTTTATTGGGCAAGATGACAAAATCATCCTTTAGTGTTAAGGGTGAATATGCTAGTCCTTTATTATAGTTAATAGATTCGAATGTATATAGCCCCACGACCATATATGCCAGAGGTGGTTATCTCTGCTTCATCACCTTTATTAATGACTATTCATAATACAGGTATTTATGCTTGATGAATCACAGGTTTGAAGCCTTTGAAAAGTTTAAAAAATTTAGAAATAAAGTTGGGACACAACTTGGAAAAAGTATTTTAAACACTTAGATAGAATCGAGGTGGTGAATAAGTGAGCTAAGAATTTTAGAGTTATCTTATAGATAATGGGATATTATCTTAATAAACTCCTTCATATATACCATAACATAATAATGTATCTAAAAGGAGAAATCAATCCTTATTAGACATGGTTTGATCTATGATGAGCCTTGTTGAACTACCCAAGTCCTTCTAGAGTTACACACTAGAAATTATTTTTTATGTATTAAATAAAGTTCTATCAAAGTCGATTGATGTTACACCATAAGAAATGTGGCATAACAAGAAGCTATCGCTGTCACATTTTAAATTATGGTTTTCCCTAGTAATATGAAGAGAGTAATATAAAATAAGCTAAATTCAAATTCTAATAAATGCTTGTTTATGGGGTATCTAAAAGAATATTTGGGATATTATTTCTACAACCCTTTGGAACAAAAGGTGTTTGTTCGAAACATGTTGTCTTCATAAAGAAAGAATTTCTACTAAAAGAGGATAGTGGGAGGTGAATTGAAGTTGATGTGGTTCAAAAACCATAAATAAAGGTTGATCAACTGACTTATCTAACTTATATTACTCATAAAGATGAGGTAATAGAAGATCTTGTTCTTACGCAAGCTCTTAGGCACTCTACTAGAGTCTATATTGTTCGAAAGAGATGAATTTCTTATTAATGAGAATCAATATGTGACATTAGTAAGAGGATGAGCCTACATGCTATGTGGAGGTTCTAAAAAGTTCAAAATCAAAATTATAGCTTAAGGCTATGAAATCTGAGATGGATTCCATATATGATAACCAAGTTTGGAACTTGATTGATCCACTTGAAGAGATAAAACTCATTAGGTGCAAATGGATTTTCAAGAAGAAGACTAAAATGGAAGGTAAGGTGGTTACCTCTAAAGCATGGCTAGTTGCAAACAATTATCATCAAAGGCAAGGAATTGACTTTGATGAAACCATTTCTCCGATGGTTATTCTTAAATCCATCAAGGTTCTACTTACTATTGCCATTCATTATGATTATGAGATTTGGCAAATGGATATGAAGATAACTTCCTTAATGGAAATTTGTTAAAAGAGGTGTATATGACACAGCTTGAGGAATTCACATCCACTGATAACAATAAGGTATGCAAGCTTCAAAAATCCATCTATGGATTGAAACAATCATCTAAAAGCTGGAACATCCATTTTGATGAGACAATCAAGAAGTATAGTTTCTCACAAAACATAGATGAGCCTTGTATATATAAGAGGGTTAGTGGGAGTGGAGTCATATTATATGTTATTGACATATTACTAATAAGAAATGGCATCTTAGTTCTTCAAGTAGTGACGATTTTGTTGTCTAAGAAATTCTCCATGAAAAACCTTGAGAGGCAACTTATATATTAAGGATTAGGATCTATAGAGATAAATCTAGAAGGTTGCTTGTTCTTTCACAATACATATACATAGACATGATATTAAAGAGTTTTAGCATGGATCTCTCTAAAAGATGATTTATTCCCATGGTGCATGGGAAATTCCTTTCTAAATCTATATATCCAAAGACACAAGA
>CANXYI011033573.1:0-11801 GCA_948208565.1 Hura crepitans
CTAGAGCTCTGATGCCACTAAATTTAACATCCCTTACCCGATCTAGTTGCCGAGATTGACTAAAGAGTGCATGCATATCAAATATCTAAACTTTATTATACTATTTCTTTTTATAAAACATTATTATTAAAAGATTTAACTTGTGAAAATACGAGTTTTTAAAAGATTTTCAAATTGAGTTACTTATTTAGAATTTGAGAATCCTTATGCAAAAATTTTGGCAGCATAATAACTATACTAGGACTACCCTAAATTTTGAATAGTAACTTGCACAACAAAAATACACTTATATATCATCGACAACTGCATGCGATCATTTCATCACTCTAACAGCACACAAACACAAAATTAGGATATCTCAACCTAAGGAAGAGATATCATATAGCATCACACAAACAATAATTATTTAAAAAGTTTACAAACTTTAAATTCCAAAAGAATAAACTCTATTATAGCTTAAGCCCTTTTCCCTTATATGTACAACATTAAGTGCACACCTATACATCAACTAATTACATCACATGTATATAACATTACCAAGAGAAATGTCCTCTTTTGATAAGCTTGATATCTTGAGGCTCGATCTCAAAATGTCTTCTTGCCTATGCATCATAAACAAATGATACACCCCAGTGGTGTAATTGAAAGAACTTGTGCTAAAGCCATTATTATCATGTCATTTGTATATAGATAACTTGCTTACATACAAATAGTAAATGTCCTTCATAATATTCATACAATTCATGACATGCCTTATTATGATAATTAAACATTAATCATGCTTATGTATATTTGCACCACACATATAGCATGTATACAATCAAGAATCAAGCAACCAAATTGACATTATTTCACACTTTACATAAAACTGCCATTTTACATCATATATCACACATTATAGGTTAATTTTCATATTTGCTTTATTCTTTTAATACCAATTTGGATAACCATAAAACCTATGGATAACAGGATCAATATTTTATAGTGGCTTACATTTTGGACCTGATAGCTACTGCATTAGCATGGAAAAGGTGTGTATTACCCATCCAGGCTTATGCAGCTACACCTATGAGTAAATGTGCGGTGGAACTTATGAAACCTCATGATAGCTGCACTTGTATAGACCTAAAGATTATAATACAAATCCATGGGTAGACATATAATGAACCCTTGGATAACATAATTTAGGCATAGAAGTACCCTAGCAGCTACTATATCCCTTAACTGACTAGTCAACCTATCCCTTTCTATGTTGTTGTATCAAATTAGGCCAAAACAAATATGTTTTAGTTTCACCATCTTAAACAAGCTTATATAGCTTTTAATTTCCTTATTTAGCCACCGAGTTACTAAAACTAGATAATAACATTGAAACCTCATTTTAGTGGTCATGCATCCTTAGATCACATTCATGCCATATGCACTTTAACACACCACTTTTATCTCATTTCATGTTTGTCAGTTTAACATTTATTTCATGGCATATGCTCATCTAAGATACAATATGCTGAATATCCATTAAGTTGCACATATTATGGCATAACTTAGTGTTAAACACTTTGCTTAAGCTCATTATATGTTTAGGACCAATATTGGCTCTAAACTACATTCATATATGATTTAAATTATGTTTAGCACTAAACAAAATAAATATGATATGACTGTGTACCACTTCCGCATTTCATGATTTCACATGCATAATCATTTTCTAAGACCTCATTTGGCCATGCATACCACTCATGCATACATTACTAATTAACACAATATATAAGGCCAAAATCATATGTTCATGCACAAAATCATGCATATAATTAAATACAAAAGCTTTCATAACTTAAAAGACTATTCAGCCATCAAATGTCATATTTATCATTTTTTTGTTACTTTTTCTTGATAATACATTCTCATTATATGCATTATTGCCTATATGCTCATTCTACCAAAACGACGTAAAATTCATGCATTATAGACATAATCACTTCTACATGAACATTTCATATCATCATTTCAAAACTATACCAAATTATCCTATCCATTCATTACTTAGATTTTACATAGCTAACTTGCACTCAAGTGTCACACACCCAAGGTTGGCCATATGACCCTTTCGACCAATGCACATATAACATGGCCTTAATAACACTTTAACTTTATACATGATATAAGGCACCCTTAACATAGCCAAAGTAATAATTAAGTGTCAATACATGCCTAAATTAAGTTATTTTCAATAATAGGCCTACCTTGCCTAATAAAGCACATTATAAGCATTTTTCATTCCATATGCAATTCTATGCCATCATTTATTCTAACATATCTCAAGTGTGTCAAACAACATCATTTTAAGCAATATTATTCTAAATTCTCTCATGTAACTCATTACACCTTATTTTCTCCCTATTATATACATTATAGCAAATTGAGCATTATATGCACATCTTATTATTCATAAAAATTTACCTTTATCTAAAACACATATTAGCACCTTATGTAAGCCATATAACATAATAAATACCATACATTCATTACATTAAACATTTATTACATTTTTCTCATTTTAGGAATAATATGGAATTTAATGCCCTTAAGTGATAATTGCACAATTTCTTTTGATTACACATATTGAGGATGTCATAATGCAACTTTAAAGCTTATCTATGCCTTCGACTTCCTTTTGTCTTGAATTTTGTCTAAAGTCCTTAACATAAAATCAAAAAATCTTGTAAAATTTGTAATAAATTAACTAAAGCTAAAAATTAAATTATAAAATGGTAGAAATGCCCTTGTGTACCCGTAGAACATAGAAAAAATGCTAGACTTCAAAAAAACTCACTCGAACAAAAAATGGTTGCTATTCACGAGGGTTCCTAAACTGAGAATTCAAGTGATTTCCTTTTTATTTTCCACTTCCAAGGTATCTTAAAAGGTGTGGAGGTAATTAAATTATTTTTAGTGAGGTAAGATTGAACTTAAAAGGAGGAAGAATTAACAAAAATGGGGGTAGAATTCTTGATGAAGCTAATAGCTTCTGCAGAGGAGAGATTGAGGAGAGATTGTGAAAATGTTGGCTTTTTATTTGTTTTTTACCCTTTATATATTTTTCTAAAAATAATCATTTTTAATTTCATTTTTCCCCTTTTTCCTCCTAATTTTTCTCCTCTTTTAAACCTAATTAAATGTCAATTTATTCGTAAAATTCACTTTTATTATGCCCCACAATCCTCTAAAAATTAGAGCTCAAAAAATGAGAAAAATTGATTAAAATCAATAGTTTTAATGTTACCTGATTTTCATAGAAATACTTTTAGTTGTCTGAAAATTCCAATTCTAGTGCCAAGGGCCTAATTAGAATTTTAAAGTATCAAGTTGTACAAATCATAGAATTTTCTGAGAAACTTTTGAATATTTTATAGTTCAGCTAAAACTAGGTCATTATTCATGTGACAATGCCATAAAACTTAATAGTCATTTTTAACAATCTAAATGTCTTTATTTAGCTTCAAAATTTACTCAAAATTATGTTGTAATTAATACTTCTGTTCAATAAAATTAGTGCCCTAACCTTAGGAAAATACTATTGATGTCCCTGGAAGTACTATTCATAACACGTGGATTTTTCTAGCGTTATAAGCATTATGAGTGTGATTCAAGAGGGGAAGTCTTTAAAAATTGCATCAAGGATGATGACTAGTTGTTTTTATCCTAGTCAATTTTATGTGCCTAATATAGGGTATTTGAGATAGCAAATTCTACAAAAAGCTCACAATGCCCAATATACGATGCATCTTGGTAGTACAAAGACATATCAGGATTTGGAAACTATATTTTGGTAGATAGAGTCATTATGGATTTTGTAGTAGGGTTGCCAATGACGAGAAGTAAGTGTGACTTAGTTTAGATAGTGGTTGACAAATTGACTAAGTTAGTACTTTATACCAATCATGATGGATTTCTCATTGGAGAATCTTGTGAAGCTTTTATGTCGATAAGATTGTCTAATTTCATGGTGTGCCATCATCTATTATTTCTAATTGAAACCCTAGGTTTACATCAAGGTTTTAGAGGAAGCTTCATAAAGTCTTTGGTACTCGACTTAGTTTTAGCATGGCATTCCATCCACTAATGGATGGCTAATCAAAGATAGTTATTCAAGTGCTCAAAGATATATTGAGAAGTTGTGCTATCAAGTTTCAAGGAAGTTAGGATCACTATCATTCCTTAGTTGTGTTTGCTTATAACAAAAGTCATTAAGTGAGCTTAAGCATGGCTCCTTATAAAACTTTATATAGAAAGAGATGTAGAACTCCCACATGTTAGAGTGAATTAAGTGAGAACAAGCTTATAAGGCTAGACTTAATTATAGATGTAGAAGAGAAAGTAAAGATTATTAGATAGGCTAAAGGCAACATCAGATAGATAAAAGTCATAAGTAGATTTAAAGAGAAAAGATATTTAGTATGATGTAGTAGAAAAAGTGTTTCTCAAGGTATCTCCACGGAAGAAAGTATTAAGATTTGGCAAGAAAGGAAAGTTGAGTCCATGGTTTATTAGCCCATATGAAGTGATTAAATGAGTGTGGCAAGTGGCCTATAAACTATCTTTGCCACTTAAGCTAAAGTAGATACATGATATTTTCTATGTATCTATGCTTAACAGATACATATGAGATCCATCACATGCATTATCATTAAAAGAAGTTGAGATACAACTAGATTTGTCATATGAAGAAAAACCAATGATGATTTTGGCTTAGGAAGTGAAAAACTGCAGAACAACACAGTTCCTCTTATAAAAGTATTATAGAGACATCATGGCATTTAAGAGGCCACCTGGGAAAGAGAAGATCAGATAGAAGAGTAGTATCCATAACTCTTAAATTTAGGTAATTTTAAGGATGAAATTTCTTTTATGAGGGGAACAAATGTAATGCCTCGAAAACCTCTAACTTATTAATAGTACATTCATAAGAGTGCATAATGATCTAGAGGGTTAGGATATACTAACACTACTAAATGGAAATATTAATCATGAAATAAATTTTTGGCAAAATTTTGAGTTAAAATTAATTTATTAAAATGGTTAAAAACGTGATCAAAGTTTTCACTACGGTGTCTGGTGAACAGTGCCATAGTTGAAGTTAAACCATAAAATATTTTATTTCTACTCGAAAGGACCTGAAATTGATATAACTTGATACTCAAAAATTCTAACTAGTCTAATGGAATAGGAATCAAAATTTTTCAACATTGAAAAGTATTTTTTCAAAAGTTGTGTAATATTAAAAGTTACAATTTTTATTAGTTTTATTATAATTTTGAGCTAATATTTTAAGTGTATAAGGGATATAGTATTAGTGATTTTTGGTTCAATTTTAAGAATTTTTTGGCTTATGGATTATTTTTTGTGGATTCTTAAAGGAAATAGGGAAAACAAAAAATTTTTAATTTGTTTAAAAGTCAACATTTAACCAAAATTTGTCATTCTTCTCCCTTTTTTTTTCGTAAAAGGGCAATAGCCATGGCTGCCTTTCTCTACCATTATTCTTTCTTTTATCCTTAGTAAAGCTTGTTTTCTCTAATTTTACACCAAAAAATGATACTCTACTTGTGATGCCCCTTACTGGATTCCCTAAGAAACCCCATAGGTGATGCACACACTCCTAGGTCACCTATCTTAATATTAGCCATTAGTACAATTCATTTAACTTGTATTACTTTACATCAGTATAACATATTTTGTTTCCAAATTGACTTCTCTATGGTTATATACCTTACTTAAGTTGTATCCATACCAATGATGTTAATTCCAAGTAATTAATTCCAAGTAATTACAAGTCATTCCCAAAAATTTTAGAAATTTCAGTAGCATAACAGTTGTCTGGGTTCTTATCAAAAAATTTTAAAAACCTTGTTCAAACACTTTTATAATCATTTTCACAACTCCTAGACCTATTTGGTCCCCCATTCTCATCGTAACATTAGCAACTATCACACAACAATCACAAGCCTGAGGCCACAGATAAAAACATACATATATAAAGCCTTAGGCTCACATCATCAACAAGCTTCATTTCTGAGCATACATTCACAAGGAAAACATATAATTCTATTTTATTTACATCAACAGTTTATGCATACTTATATACATCACATTTATAGAACTTGAATACATGTTTTCTACCCAATTCCCACCTAGGTACATAGATATCAAAACTATACAACATATACTTTATATTCCTTTAAAGGTATTCTCTGAACTCTTATATACACACTTCACGAGGTAAGATTCTACTCTTGAGTACCTACGCACCAAAATAGGTACACTGAGTCCACGAGATACTCAGTAGTGTACTTAAAGCATTTAAATCATGGTATTATATCTTTTCATACATGTGCAGTCTAATAACTAAGTTTACCAAGTCATTTGATTCAATTTATATAACATGGTGCCAAATTACTAAAATTCCCCTAAGGCATTTATAATATATATGCCATAAAATAACCTTTTTGACTCATATAAATTATTTAGAATAGTTATTAACATTCATAGCATGCATACTTTACACTAATCAATTTATTTAACAACATATGTGTAAAATACCAAAATGCCCTTAAGTCTATATTTCATTAATTACTCAAAAAATATTATCCAATTATGCTTAATTTTATTTCCATGACCATTTTGATTATTCATTTAATTTAATTCACTAGCCCAACTAGGAAGATGACACTTAAAAATATTAGATCTAGAGGGAAAATAAACTAGTGCAGTGGTTCCCATTCTAAACCTATGATGTTGCTTTGACATATGTGCCATAATGGGGATCAGCTAATAGCCTCTCCAAACACAAATAAATAACATCTGTGTGACATAATGGAGATCAGCCTGTAAGCCTTCCTAACCACAAATAAACATCATCAAGAATGTGACATAATAGAGATTAGCCCGTAGGCCTCCCTAGCCATAAATAATATCTCAACATGTGTGTGACATAATAGAGATCAGCTCGTAGGCCTCCTTAGCCACAAATAAGATTCATTGCTTGAACATCAGACAACTAGTAGTTGCAAAAACCCTAAGTTAACCGGTCAACCCATCCAGTAGGTGTCTAACTAATGGGCAAAGTAGCTCATTTTAAGTCTATTTATTGATCGAAAGTGTCATTATAATATTTAAGTTGCAATAATAGACAGTTATAAATTTTATTACATAGTTTATTTTTCAACTAGTCTATTATGGCCACATTTTGGCTCTACCAAGTAAAAATACCCAATTAATATTAAGTTTTGTTATTACCAATATACAAGGTTTAATATGTTATAATTTATCATAGCATTAATTCTCAATAAATTAACACTTTTCTATCCAGTGACATTTTTTGTTCAGGTAATGGTCAACTAGACAGTTATAGGTCATTTCGACCACTTTTCAAGACACATTTCTTGGACTATTTTAAGTCCAATTTTAGTACAATTTTCAACATCTTATTAAGCACATTCATAGGCCCAAAGCCAATCATATCTAGGCCACTTCTAAGGCCAAACAATAGGCACAATTGTAATTCATACTTATACCCAAATCTATCCCCAAAGGCACAAGTTTATGTTCATTTCTCATAGTTCACTTCAAGTCACTTTTTAAGCCATTATTCTAGGTCATAGCCATATGGTTTAGTTCAACCTTTTTTAGGTTAAAGATATAATTCTCAAAGTGTGTTTAAAATGTCATTATGCCATATGCATTATTCAATTTAAGGTCATTCTAAGCCAATTATCTAACCATTATAATTCATATGCCTAACACTTCAATAAGTTTAAATTACATGTCATATTGTCATCAACATGCTCTTAGGTAACAAGGAAAGGAACACATAATTCCATTCCTTTTTCATAATATATCAATATCTATCCACACATATATGCCATGAACATAATTATACATATATATACCTAATTTCAAGCCAATTCTCATAGTTTCATACAATTATAAGTCCTTTATCAATCATTACACATAGAATTCATTCATGGTAGCTCTTAGGTACAAGCATGGGAGATACAGTTCATCATGTTTTCCAATCACAACTATCATAGTTCTTATTCTAACATGCCAAGCAATTCTTAACTCATATTCTAGGCATCATATATCCCATTCAAGCATCCATACACACCAAAATTAGCAAGCAATTAAAGCTAAATTTCCAAGTTCTTTGAACCATTTCTCCCTAATTCACTAAGTCCTCATTAAATTAATCTTCCCATTAAAGTAATTATCCATAAACTCAAGTTTTCAGCCATCCTAAACTATTGTTCATCATCTTAGGCACCTCATTACATGAAAGAAATGCTTTAAATTCACTTACAAGTGAGAAAAGTCCCTAGAATCCATAAGAACACCAAGCTATCTAGCTTTCATAGTGGCTTTCCTCCCTTTAATGGACTTCGATCTGCCCTCTAATTGCCACAAACACCTTACACACATAATCACACAGGTGTTAGACATGATCTAGCATTAAATGGCGGCCAAAAAACCCAATAAATAGAGGAGAAATAGCCATGAACTCACCTAAAGGTCATTATGCTAGACAATCTAAACCAATAAGCTTTGCTAAATTTTATCTCCAAATTAAGAAGTCCTTTTCTAATTCTTTTTCCCCATGGTGCCTAATAGACAAAGCTGAATTTAGCAACTAGAATTACCATTTTTGGTGAAGAGATGAGAATGTTATGCCCAATCAAAGCCCTTTCTAGCATCGGCAACAGTAGGGAAGGAGGAAGAAAACTTTTCCTTCATTCTAAGTGGAAATCCACATGTCCAATGGGTTTTGAAACTTGGCATGGTGTAGGTACCATTTTGACATGACAAGGGTGGTCCTGACGCTTCCTGAAAATCCCAAAATCATCTCAATTTTTTGGCAGACTTCAAAAATTCATAGTAATTCACTTAAACCTCAAAAAATTATGCTGCTCATTTTAAAATTCATATTTTAATCCCCTTTATCTGCTCTTAAATTTTTATGGCTAGATTTCATTGATAAGATAGTTTTCAGACTACCTCGATTTGTGTGCTAACCTAAAAAATTATGAGAATTTGCGAACGACTTTAAAATCCAAAAATTCTTTCACCAATGGTTCCAGTGGAATTTTTAAGCTTTAGAGTCCACTATTTTCACGTTCGTTCGGGCATATCCCAAGTCAATCTTAGCTTAAAAAGTTTTTATTACACAGATGCATTCTTGAGAGCTTAAAATGAATTATTGGTTCTGTTAAATTTTTAAATTTCAAATTTTTCATCAACTTAAAGCCCTTCAAAGTTTCATGACCAATGCCCCTGCCTTGGTCCAAATGTAAGTAACCTAACAACCCAGGCACACTTCTCGAACCCTATGGCACTGTTCATGGAGCCTCAATTTACAAATGTTATAGTACTACCCTAGAACCATAATTTTGGCATGATTTTCAAGGAAAACCATAGAGATTTTCTATTTAGAGATAGGGGTGAATAATGACAAGTTAGGGTTTAAGTGAGAGTTTTGAGCTCTTTTATTTTTCTAACATGTCTGGAGGATCAGTGGTAAACATGTAAAAGTTAGTTTATAGTTTCGGTTAACTATTTTTTTATTTGGATTTTTTATCAATATGTTGTGCGTATATGTAGATAAGAAGAAGAAGAAGAAGAAAGAGAAAGAGAAGGCATAGTAAGGCATCCTTAGTGTATTTGACAACCTCGATAAATGCATTCGAATTGATTTATGTTTTTCATGAGAAACTAAGTCTAAAAAATGTGTGCACATGTGTTTATTTAATATGCTAGGTTATGAAAATTTTGTAATTGATTTTTTAACCATAATTATGATAGGAAATGGTGCATAATTGTTTAATGTGATGATTGATTTCAATGTGTTATGTGTTATGTCATATACAACCTAGTATGATATAAAAATGCATGAAATTATGTATGGCATGTATGATTACAAATCATAAGCATTTATTTGATTAAAATGAGATTGACATGAAAATAAAATTATGTGAAATATGATTCATTTGTTATGTGATGTGTCACATCCATTAAGGTGACCTAATTGGTAAATATGTTGACATGAAATGGAAGCCTATAATTAGTGTTATTACATGTAAACATGCCATAAATGATAATGTCCCATATGATTAGACCACTTAGATTGTATAGGTTAACTAATCAACTAAAGAGTGATAGCAATTGCTAGGGTACTTCAATGCCTTTTTAGCAAGTACAATTGCAATAAGGTTTATAGATGCCACTTTACATTAAGCTAGTATAGCAGCAATAAGGTTGATACTACCTCTATACATTGATCAAATGTAGCAGCAATAAAGTCCATTGGGCCATTACACATTCATTATAACATATGGCACTATTATAGCCTACAGGCATGATTATAACCTTTGATCTCAGATATGCCCCATTATCCAATTGGTGTATGTTGTCTTCTAGGTATAAGCATGTATTGATATGTCATGACATCTATTATAAGTTGCTATTTACATATTGTGTGTACATTAGCAGTATGATTTATGTAAGCATAACCATGATGCTTGATATATATATGCTTTATGCTCTTATATGTTATACATGTATGTGATCATAATGTTGGAAATATACAAATCATGCATGAACACAGTATGACTTATGTGATCCTTCTCATGACATTAATTAAATATGATTCTTGACATTACCTGAGTTGCATGTGTTCATACATAAGTTAATTCGAATACACCACTAAGCTATTACTTTGTGTGTCATTTCATGCGATGCGTAAGTTAAGGCAAATAGGATAGTAAATAACCAGGCAAATAGGATAGTAAATAACCTCAATGTTGGTAGCCAAATCCCAATGTTATGCCTCATGGTATATGTTAAATTTGTATAGTTAATGATGTATATACAGTAGCACTCTTATATAGTTATGGGATTAGGCCTAACCTATATTGTATATATACATGTTGTAAACTATTGCAAAAAAAATAGTTTTAACTTACACATATAAGCATGATTTTGATATATGATAATGTTTTATTGAGATTATGTCATTTTGTGTTGTTGAGTTATGAGATGGATGGTCAAATGGACCAATAGAGAGATTTCATAAGTTGTGTTGATATAGAAGTGTTTTATTTGATAGGTTACTATATGGGATAGTGTTATGAGTAGATGTTATGCTGTTAGAATTTTAGCATAAAGACCCCAATAGTAAACCTAAAAATATAGTTTTTTATTTTTTGTATTTTTAACACCTTGTGAATTTTAAAAATTTTTTAAAGATAATAATTGTCTTTATTGAATTTGATACATGAGATTAGATATCATTTTGTGTGTCATCCATTATCTTAGTCTAGTGATCGGATCAAATAAGGGTTGTCACAACCTTAACTATCTTTGTACAAAGAGCCAATAATGCACGAAGCCTGTAAATGTAAGCTTTATATTCTATCATGTTATTTGTGACTATATAGTTAAATTTTCTAGCTAATCGTAGCTTTTCTCCCTCAAGGATTATTAGAATTACTCTTACTTCTATAGCTTCACTCTTTAAGACTCCATCAAAGTACATTTTCCATCTTTTGACTATGATTAAGGCTAAATTCTAGTATGAAAACTTGAACTCCATTGATTCACATTCTACTAGATAGTTTGTAACACCCCTCACTTGACCTAGTAGGTGGATCCAAATGAGGGATGCCATATTGTAACACCACTTACCTAAACTTTTTCCAATCTGAACAAGAGATGACATGAAAACCAACTTGTATACTTATTACCATTAT
>CANXYI011033818.1:0-13056 GCA_948208565.1 Hura crepitans
TTTTATAGCCTAAAATAGTTGTTTTCTAGAGGCCAAAATGGCCATTTTGCATTGGCAAAAATGGCCGTTTTCGCTTAGCACTATTTAAGGTCGATTTCTTTCATTTTTTTGTCATTTTCATACATTTTCTCCTTTTCTCCACTTCACATTTTCACTATAAAAGATACTATATATACACAACCATGCCTCTATGATGCCAACAAAGCTGCCTACATCACTAGCCCATGCTTGAGCACATAGCAACACTAGTGTGGCTCATTAAGGAGGAGGCCGAGTGATTCTGATGCCTCTCGACTGTCACATAGATTGAAAGCCACTACTTGTGTACACAGACGCTTCGAGACCTAGGTGTGCTTGAGAGGGTAGACCAGTTGCTCACACAAGTTAGCTAATGGGAGTTCTACTTCCAGAGGTAAGCCACTTATCCAGCTATCACCTTGGAGTTCCTAAGCACCTTTCGCTTCCGATGAGCACACCCGAGAGATACATCTGTGATACACTTTACTGCCCTCGGGACTAGATATCACATGTCATTCCTACAGTTCACTGAGCTGCTTTACCTACTAGCTGATGGGGATACTATAGACACCTCACCATTGACCTATGATGATAGCCAGAGATAAACTCTCAAACATAACATAAAGTCATCAAGAGGTAGGTCTGCCTGAACCTACTAAACCATGTCTACACAGACTAGCTACATGAATAGGCCAAGATCCAGCCCATGGATCAGCATACCAAAAGCTTGGTCTGCACAAACTGGTATGGATAAGTTTGCATGGACCTGCCGAAGAAAAAAGCACTTCAGAGATAGAATACTTCCTATTTAGTCCAAAAGCTAGAATCCCATTGGTAGTGGGACTCTTTTTGGATGAAAATAAGAAAACCTAAAGAGACTAAGTATATATACTTCTCTACATCAATAAAAAAAAGGGGAGGCTAAAGAATTCCAACTGGAAACACACATTCAAATGGCAGAAGGCTTCTAGAAAACTGTGAGAGCTTGAACTAAGAGAAACTCAAATCATCTTCACTTAAACCTTGAGACTTTTATGCTCTTATTTGAAGAGACTTCTTGTTCAAGTAATGTTTGAGGTCTATTACATGTTTCTTAATATCTTACAAGCCTATGATCTCTGAAATTGATGTATAAGTGAGGTGATACTTTGTTATCCCCACTTCTATACATGATGAGTAGGTCATTATAGCAATATATATGATGTGGAATTGATTCTTATAGTCAATGTTAAGTATGTTGCATGATGTTAATAATCATCACACGAATTTGATCATATGTATGGTTAGGTCTGCATGGACTTAGTTCCTTTAGGCACAAGTATGATAAGTTAGTCCGCACTGCCTTATTTCCCTTATGTGAATGTGATAAATTGGTCCACATAGACCTACATCTAGGAAGCATGATTTCATATTTCAAGCACTTTGTTATATGCTAATGGATAGATGTGAATTAGTATATTCATATGTTAATGTTGAAGGCATGTAATTATATGTATGGGATTAAAAGGTAGTCTGCATGAACACCCTGTCATAAGGGCTATACATCCGCACGGACCTAAATGTGATTAATTGCATGATAATGTTCAGAATATATTATGTTCATATAACCAATTATTCTAGATCCACATACCCTTAAATATGTTTATATCCTATTTATTATGCGTCAATGTTTATATAAACTTGATTTAACCCCATTTGATTTTGTCATTCTCTGAGTTGTTGACTAGATTTCTTTGCTGAATAGAAAATTAGGACAAACTTGACCTATCCTTGGAGAGGTCTGTACAGACTAAGCGACACAGAGGCGAGGCCATTTTGGGTGTTATGATTCGTCTCCTTTGGTTTTGTACTATTTACACTTCATTGCTTATTTTAGGGTTGTAATAGTTAGTAAATAACTTATTTTACATGCTAAAACCTAAATTTCACATCAAACGATTCTATATATAATTAATCGGGTTTTCTAATAAAAATGGATTTGTATTTCCTTAATCAAAAGTCACAATCATGAAATATATTTCAATAAAGACCAATCTCCTAGAGATAGGAGTTGGGCAACTACCGCCAATTCTTATGGAATTACGGGTAGTTGTTAGGTCAATTAACAAATAATGAATAACCCGTTTTTCTAGATGTACATATATAAGTGTTGTATTTTGTCAATATTGTAATTTATTTCCTTTATATGAGAAAGTGATATGATTTAACTAGGAATGATGCATGCTTAATTGATAAGGGATTGATAAATGTTACAATATACATGGATAACATATTATAAGGGCATAAATAAGATCTAAAATTTTGAACCTTTCTGGTACAGAAGATTAGAGGTCTTAGTGTAAAGGCCAGGTGGTGGCTCCACTAACCACTCTTATCCCCGGTAAAATATCATAATTCTCTACAGTGGTGACTCCACTAGGGACTGAGAAATTTTAATCTGAAAGTGTCTAAATAATATGTTGTCTAAATATTCTAATCTTTATCAGTCTCATGCATTACACTTCTTATAAACTATGTCCCTTTTACCCTAGATGGTGTTGTGAACCATGACTCCACTAACCACTCTCGTCCCTTGTAAAACATCATAATTCTCTACAATTATTAATTATAAAACTCTAAATTGACTTATGAGTACTCATTGATAACCTCTAAAAACACTTATAAAATTCATCAAGGTGGAAGAACACTTACATTTCTCATTGAATTTCTTAAGCCCCTATGATGTTTTTCTCTTCTTTTTTCCTCTAATTCCTTTTTACTTTCATGCAAATTGAGGACACTAATGTAATAGAGATAGGGAGCTTTCAATCTACTATAGCATAAATATAATTTTATGGTGGATTTAAGTAAAATATTTAGATGGTGAGGGAGTGGGAATTTGGGCTTATGGAAGGAGGACAATCAAGGAGAGTTAGCTTAAAACAAATGAATATTTTATTATTATTTAGGTATTTATATGGGAAATAGATGGCTAGGATTAAAAAGAAGCATTTACACATGGATGGTAGGACTTTTTCCATGTGTATTTTCCTTTAAAATATCATTTAATAATTTGCCATCTCACTTAATCCATGTTACACTTGGATGGCTAAGATTTTCCATGCTACTATTTAATCCATTGGCCATATTTGCTCCCTACACCAAAATTCCACCATATTATTCCATAAATATTCATTTAATTGAATTTATTTCCCAAATTTTTTCTAATAGTTCTCATGTCGTAAAAATTTGAGTCACATAATTTTCATATTCCTCATGTTATCTTAGTATCAAGATGTGCTAGTTTTGAGTTTTCTAGGCATATCTTCTAAATTTTTGGTTCAGCTATGAATGATTTACTATTCATTATATACCGTAATCTAGATTTCATTTTCAACCTTTAACCTCCTATATGACCTTAAATTCTTCACAAATTGCACCATAATTCATTGAATAATTTATTGTACCTTTTGGTTTGATCAACTCAAATTGGGCTCGAGATGTACTATTTATGACCCAATGTCACTATTCATCAAAACCATCTACCGAACCTCATTCTTTTCATATTTTCATGTTTCTCTCATAGCACATTCATGTTTTCACCCTTCTATATGTGTTCCACTTATCTTTTAAGCTCCATATTCACTTTTCCAATTTTTCCTTTAGTCATATTACGTATTTATGATTTTGCTCTTTCGTCATTTTTCGCTTTATTGTTCATACCAACCGACTCTACTCGATCTATATGTCTATTTTATTCCCCACTTTTCTTCTACTTCTAATTATATCCCATTTAAAAATTGGTCTAAAAGTCAAAGTGTGACATGGGAGGTCAAGGATGAGAAACTAACATGGTATACATAGATTGTAATTGACTTGGCAAAAGGTGTGGATAGTTACACATTTTATCACATTCCTTAAGAGAAGAATCATGTGGTAAATACTTTGGTAATTCTCATGTTTGTAATTCAATACCTTAAGAAACTACCCCTTAAACTAATGTACTTCTATAAGGAAAGGTACCCCATATACATATGCATCATTCAACAATTAGAAAGTAGTGATGGATTACCCTGATATTTGGATATTCTGAGATACTTAGAGAAAGGGGAGTATCCTAAAAAATTTATCTACTCAATTCATTGTCTTTTTAAGGGTGTTATATAAAAGGCATAATGATGGGATTCAACTCGGATGTGTAGAAGAAACTAAAGCTCAGAAGATCATGGAAGAAATGCACGAAGAAGTATATGGACATATGAATGGGAAAAATCTACCAAGGAAGATAATGAGGCTAGGATTCTACTGGCTAACCATGGACAATGATAGCACAAATTTTGTGAAGACGTGCCACAAATATTAGATCTATGCTAACCTAAGCCACCTATCACCTTTAAAATTGACTAACTTTTCCTTACCTTAGTCATTCTTAGCTTGGGGTATAGATATAAATAAAGAAATAAAGTTGTCTATAGTCAAGGGGTATAAGTACATTATTATCACAATTGATTACTTCTCAAAATAGATGAAAGTTAAATCTTTTAATAAATTCGGGGTAAAGTAAATGAGTTAATTTATTGAAAGAAATCTCATCTATTGGTATGGGTTACCTCACCATATAGTTATAGATAATGGGGTTTAATTCTAAGGTGAAACTAAGTAGTTGATGAAACAGTATAGAATAGAACACCAGAGGTCCTTTCTTTATAAGCAGCAAGCAGATGAAGTAATAAAAGCAACTAATAAGAATGTCAAGAAAATAATGCAAAAAATGACATTTAACTATAAGGATTTGGCAAATATGCTGCTTTTTACACTTTAAGGGTACAAAACAAAGGCCAAAACTTCAACGAGTGCAACACCATACTCATTGATGTATGAATAGAAGCAGTATTACCAATTGAGATTAGAAGTTTCATCTCTAAGGGTGATACTAGAGTAAAAATTTTAGAAATAGAATAGGCATGAGCAAGAAAATAATTAGTTTTGGTAGATGAGAAACACATGAAAGCTTTGTATCACATACAGTTCTACTAAAAATGAATGGCTAAAGCTTATAATAAGAAGGTGAAGCCAAGCACAATTAGAGAAGGTGATCTTGCACTAAAACAAGCCAGACTACTATTGAGATATCCCAATGGAAAATTCAAGCCCAATTGAGAAGGCCTATATTTGGTCAAGAAGATACTAAAGCATGGAGCTGTTAAGTTGAGTAATTTGGAAAGTAATGGATTTTCAAAACCCATAAATATGAACAGGTGGAATAAATACTTCTATTAAAAATATAAAAAGTTTGCTAAGTTAAAAATCCAAAAAGAGCAGCTTAGGCAAAAGTTAGGACACCTTGATAAGGTGAAAATCTAAAAATAGTCACTTTATGCAAAAGTTAGAGGAAACTGAAAGAAAATATTCAACCATAAAAACCCAAGAGGCTAGTTAACAATAACAGTATTATTAAAGACCATTAATGTATATGGAAAGAATAAATGAGTTAAGTTATGATGCCAAAAATGCTCTATAATAATCATTATTTTACAAGCTAACATCTAGTGAAGAACCTTGCATAAGTAAGTAGATTATCTCTATGTGCAGTCTCTTCCCATATGTAAAGTTTGTATCTTCATTATTTCTTCTCAATAAAAGAGTTTTGTTGTCTCTTATAGGACTTGTTATCTAAATGTTGTATTCTTCATCTATACTTGTATCACTAGTCCTTGAATTGGGCACATTTCTTAGAATAGAACTACACTCCCACAAGCCATAAAAAGAACATAAGAAGTGATGGGTCAAAACACCACCTTGAAAGCCTAAAGATTAGCATAGAATTCTCTGCTTCAAACCAAATTATCTATAAATCTAACTAGGAATATAAAAAGTGGCATGTCTTAAGCTAACCAGTGGCACACAACCAGCATGGTAAGACTAAGTAAAATGAGAAATCTTCCATCACTAACACATCTATCTAATTTTATGAGTAATGGTACCACCAAGCCATAAAACCCACTCCTCCTTAGTATAAAATTTTCTCTTTACTTACTTGAAATAATGATGATAGGGCAAATATTAGGTCCTAAGTTTTTCTAAAGGTTTTGAAAGTAACTTAAGCTTCTTTTGCAACTATACACCTAAAAAAATTGTTAGGTTAGAAAATCCATTTTAGGCCACTTAAGCAAAAGTTAGGCAAGCCTGCAAGTATGAAAAACCTTCAAGTGAACTAGGTAAAAATTAGGGTAAATGTCCACTAGAAGGAAAATATAAAAGGGCTCTCTAAGCAAAAATTAGGTCAAAAGTAAAAATAAAAATCATACCCATATGAGAAGTGGGCTTCCATGCATAAATCTAGAATCTTATACTTTAAGAGCATCCATCTTCTGATGGTCTCAACTAAGATTAGACGAAAAGGGTTTCCTTTAAAATGAATCCAATTCATTACTTAAAGAAGTTTATAGTCATAGAAGTTGCTTTTATGGGTTACTACAAGATACTTGGCCAAAATGCTAGAAGAAAACACTTAGCCCATTTAGAAAATATGGGTAGAAGATAATTAGTGAATCCCAAAATTGACTCTAAAGAGATAAGGCCTACCTTAGGAATAAGTTTTTAAGCTGCTATAAGAGATATACTCCATGCATGCACTACATCTAATGGATAGTGGTCTTCAAAAGAAGGAAGTATGACAGAGGCATTATAGGAAAGATTAAATTCATAATAGCTGTAAATTCATTAGGTTTAGAGGTAAGCTTTTAATTATAAAAGTTAAACACACAAAATGAAATCTCAGTAGTATATAACTACTATTAGGAAATTAAAGTTAATCTTCATTTTTCTCATAATCTAATGTTAGCAAAAGAGGCTAAAATCTCAAAATTATAAGTCGACTTGGAATTAAAGAGCCAAGGCAATTGAGAGGCAAAAAGAGTACTCATGATGAATAGTGAAGTAACAAGCTAAGTTAAAGCTTATTTATAGACTAAAGCTATGCCTAATCCTATTCCAAAAAGGATTTGGACTTAACAGCACACTCAAAGGTCCATACAAACCTATTGGAAGGGAAAATGACACTAAAATTTGTGGACCTCCCAAAAGAAGATCCTTATAAACTTCCACCATACTCAAGCTCACAACCAAGACTAGGTTTACACGGACTTAAATTTTAACTCATAAGGAAAAAAGCTTATTTGAAGTGTCTCTTAAACAACTTAACTATTAGACTCAACAAAATTTAAAGGCATTCTTGTCTCAATTGAAAGACAATTTATATGAAATCTTAAAGAAATTTTGATAAAAATTGGTGTGTAGTTATAGTTTAACATGTAAAACTAATTATAAAAAGCAATTGAAATCAACAAGGTAAAATATATGAATTAGGAAAATGAATGTATACAAGTTTTAGTTCCAAATGTACCATAATTCTAAAATCTGTGTATAAAATGGGAAAGCAAAAATAGATAGTTATTGGTAGGGGTCGGCCTTACTCCTCCTCCTCCTCCTCACTCACAGTGTCCTTGTCATCAGAAGATAACAATAGCTTCTCTACCATCTTGAAGGTATTTACCTTCTTTCTAGTGGCCTATAAAGCCTCTACACTTCTAACAAGCTCATTCTGCAAGTGAAAAGGGGTGGATTAATGAATGAATCTAAGTCATGCACACATTTTACATTTACTTTTAAAATGAATTTGGTAGGAAACTTACCAAAAGAGTGTAAGCTTTATCTATCATAGCACAACAAAAAGCCTCCACCATCCGAGTTATCCTCTCTATGTTTGCCCCCCCTAACTTATTTAAAAAAAAAAAAGAAAGCATCCCAATTCATAATCAAATAACAAGAACTAGAACTAGTGACTGAAAGATTTAAGGTTTAAGGTTTCTAGTGTAGCATCTTCAGGATCAAAGGATATGGGCCTATTATCCTTTATCCATAGAAGAACGGACCCATGCTCACCATTCTAATCATACCTCATATAGATTGGCTCAGTTACATCCATTAATATGCTAACCACCTCTTCAAGAACTATGTCAGGACTAGCAGTAGCCATGAAACTCTTACTACAGCCTCATTAGTAAGAAAAGGTTGACGAGCGCAAGAGGTACGGATAAACCCTAAACCTAAGGCCAAACTATTAAAACCAATAGTGTCCTTCTTCCCCTCCCTTGAAGAAGAAGAAGAAGGACTAACCTTAAGAGCAGAGAGAGGCATCTATGCAGAAAAGAAACCAATCAAGCAAAGAAATATGCAACTAAGAATGAATAAAGTAGCTATATATACATATATACACACATACACACACACACACACACTTGCTCAATTGACCCAATAGTATAAGGTACCCACTGTAATAGATATGTGGAAGCCCAGGTGGTGCAATCACCTCTATCCTTAGCAAAATAAATAGAGTACATATAGCCACTAGACATATCCTGCATGAACTTCAAATTAACTATATACCTTAAGAACAACACAGTGTTAAAAGGGTTTTAAGGAATACATCTAAAAGCTAGCACCATATGCCAGCTCAAAATCCTCTCATTGAGGTACCAGGAGTATGTCCTAAGAGTCATTAGCAAAACTCATTCTTTTAAAGGCTCTTTAGTATGATATGAAGTGTCAAAGAGCTCCTCTCGATAGAAGCCCCACCAAGCTATATCAATCTACACCAAATAAATTAGGTAAGTAATTATTAAACACCAAAAACCAAATGGCTAACATTATAAATTTGATTTTGTAGGATTACTTACATCTACCTAAGCTCAATAGTTTAGGCATTGTTAATGGTGCATTAAGGAAAGGGTATTTTACGACCCAAAAATTGGGCATACCCATCTATCCATCATCGAGAGTCAGTGAGAGATGTCTATCTCACATGGAGGAGCTAGAAAGTGTAGCTCATATGCATAAACCTGTAAAATAAAACATTTAAGCCAAAAATAAGTGATTTTAGAAGGAGAATTAGAAGCAAAAAGGGACAAAAAGGTGTACCAAAATATTAAAGAAAAGCTTTAAATAAAGTTATGACACTTACAGGTCCTTACAACCATATCAAGCTTTTGATACATCTATTCAAGGGAAGAGCAGCACCAATTTAACTTCTCAATCGACTCAATTTTCTGTAGAATAGGAAGAAAGCTGTAACTGACATTACCATTACTATTGAAAAACAAAGTGGTGCCTAGAAGATAAAGAATGAAACACCTTATGTACTAGTCAACCTCAGGCTGAGCCTCAAGAGTTGACTTAGCCTACCTCTCATATAGGTGGGTACACATGATGTTACCTAACCTATCATGAGGAATGAACTTGAGCAAGTCCTTAATTTCGTTTACTCTTAACTCCAAGTATCTATATTAGGTATCAAAGGCAATGGCATGCCTAGGAGATGGCACCCCTATGATAAATGCCCAATCAAATAGGGTAATAGTCAGCTTACCATATGGAAGATGGAATATATGGGTCATATCCATCAATCTATTCAAAAGGGCTTAAAGCGACTATAAATCTCACTTAAAATCACCACCAACCACATGGTTGATGAACATCTAGATGCTCTTACACTTGATCTAATCCCTGACAAGTGTGGGGTAATAGCATACCACTCTTATAGTTTAAATAATATACTTCCACATTTTAGCCTCGTTTACACAGCAAAAAAGTATGTGTCAATACGTAACATAGAATTATATGATGCTAAAGTATTTTTTTGAACTAAATGATATAAAGTAACTTTGCATGAACTATAACACAATCCACTTATAGTCAACATAGACTAAGGAAAAGGAGTATGGCAACTAGGCCAGTAGAGATATAGTTCTTACCAAGTTTGGATAGACCATAACATTACCGTAGAAAAAGGAAAATTGATAAAATAAGAAGGGAAAGCATTAAAGCACATTGGCACAAATGCAGGTCTATAAAGATGTCTCATAGGTAACACAAAAGTCTACATGGACTATCAACGTCCACAAACTGAGCACATAAAATTTGCATGAACCATAAGCCATCCACAATATATAAAAGATTCCAAAATTCATTAGGCAAGCAAAAACATATAATTTCAACTCTATTAGAAAGTAAAGTCTACACAAACCTTCAACTGAATCCTAGGAAGTTCACATGGACGCTTATAAACACACCAATAAATTTGCACGGATATCCATTTCATAACATGTAACACCTCTTACCTATTCCTTAAGAGAACTCAATAAGGAGGTGCTATAACACATACATAGGCAATAACAAAGCATACAAATACAAAGTTTGTAATACACAAAAAAAGTGAGCCAAAAATTTTCATTTTTAATTTACTTCATGAAAACATTTTATTTCCATTCAAATACTTCAATTTATTGAAAGCATTCATATAGTTGTGTCATATTGCCAAAAATCTAATAATATAACAATAGGACAAGACACTTCCAAAATTTTCAACATGTAAAAAAACACTTCAAATATTCACATATATCTTTAAAACTTCATTTAAAACCTTATTCTATAAAGAAAAATCGTCACTCAAAAGCTCATTGATTCAATCTATATGGTCTCAAGCTAAATAATAAACCTCATCTTAAAGTTCCATAAATCATGCACATTCATACACACCATTTCTTTATTCTTTAGATCATTAGAGTTTAGATATAAGACATCAATTTTTTTCAAATTCCATG
This sequence comes from Hura crepitans, assembly GCA_948208565.1. Lineage (NCBI taxonomy): Eukaryota > Viridiplantae > Streptophyta > Magnoliopsida > Malpighiales > Euphorbiaceae > Hura > Hura crepitans. The sequence continues at coordinate 10,659 of CANXYI011033818.1, forward strand.
TGATGTAACATTATGCATATACAATAAATATCATATTTTATACAACATACATAATTAGATAAAGAAAACTAAAGACTTTCTATATCTATACCTTATTCATTTTGTATTTTTTGGTGCAATGCTAGCTTTACCCTTCTATTTTGAAACATTCTAACTTAAATCTACATAAAGGAAAAACCTCATACTAAGCAAAATCGCTCAGTAGAGCTAAAACTAGTCCAAACGACTGATCCTCAGTTGTCTTTGCTAGTTCTACATAAATGATATACATGTGTGTGTGTGTAATAATTTATGTAAAATAAAGATTTCATAATGATTCTAATAGCAATAATAATACCTATCAACTTTTGATTATACTTATGAATCATTACTAATGGATAAAATTATATCATTTATTTATACATGCCATCCATACATGAAATAAATTGCATGTCTCTTATCATTATACACTTAAATCATGTATCATTGTTAACTAGCATGAGACATACATTAAGCATGCATATGAACACAACTCATGCGTATAACTTATGAAGAATCTCTCATACTTATATCTTTGCATCAAACCTCATTATGCATTTCATTTAGCACTTACCGTAGAATAGCATACATCATGCTACTTGGCATTCCATTACTCTAAACATGCACGAGAGTCTATGACATACATGTGATTCATGTAATTGTGTTAAGTGTATGCCTTTTTCATTATGCTTCATTTTGCACATGCAAATAACCATATTTCTTAAAATTAAAATTAACTTGTACGAATCATATTTCTTTATTATAATCTATTATAATTTGGCCTATTTCTTCCTAAAATAATTATTTTGCTTAGATAAGGGATAAGTGTGATGGTTCCTTTAACCTATCGTCTTATTAGTGGTACCCAAAGGCACAAAATGGTGCTACCCAAAGGTATAAAATGGTGGTACATAAAGGTACAAAGAATGGCACCAACACCATATGGTAATGAAAAATTGTGAAACAATCAAAGCTATAAATAGTGGTAGATCTACTAGTGTCCACTATTTGGCACATCAAACTATCCTAAAACTGTCTTAAGTTCCCAGGTAGAAATAATGCTCTATACATTTCATCATTTCTATGTAACTGTATATATTATAAATGTAATAAGCCACATATATAGGCTAGAAGAGATAATAAATAAAATAAGATAATAGAAATATTTGGGTTAAAGGAAATAATTTTCCTTAAGATGGTTAAAATTGGTTCTTGTATGAAAATTTATGGTATTATAAAGTAAAAATTGATATTTTAAGGGTTAAAAGGGATATTTGGCAATAAGGCTATTTAGACCATTGGATAAAGATTTAAGTGGTAAATCTAAGTTATCTATCTAATAGCCTAAGAACTATCATCAGTTTTCTTTAGAAAAGAAAATTGATGATCGTTTCCTTCTTCTACCTTAAAAAAGTTAACAAGCATTTCCTTCTTCTACCTTAAAGGAGTTATAGAAACTCTATTAATGAACTTTGGAAGTTAACAAGGTAACTTAATTTCTAGCCTCTAAGTTTTGATTATTTTTCATCTTTTTCTTTGAATTTGTGTTCCATATGTGTGTGTAGTGTCGCTTGAGTTCATGGTGGAAGAAGATGGAGATGAAAAGTAATAATGTGGAAATCAAATAGAGAATGCAGAAATTGAGGCATAGAAGTATGAGGAATGATTTGCCTACATCTAAATAATATGTGTGAAACCCCTTACCCGATTCGATCACCAGACCCGAATTAGGAGCAGCACATAAACCAATATTCGAACTACTCTTATAGAAAACCATTATAAATTACAACCTTAATATTGGAATTTGAAACATACTAGCATGGACGAGGTTATAAAAATATGAATTTTCAAAAACCATTTTCCAAGGTATACTATTAGGGTCCTTGTGCCAAAATTTTGGCAGCATAATGACTATACCGGGCACTATCTTAAATAGTAACCTACATAAAAATAACACTTCCAATATATCACAACACATCACACCATCAACGAGGTCTATCTAACACTCTAACTCAAACTTCACATTCATTAAGCATACATAAGAAAGAGATATCATACAAGTCATACATCATCATACATAGTTATATAAATAAGATGTAATAAAGTATTAAAGAGTTATAAAATTATTTACATTATAGATTAGGCCCAATCCCTCAATTACACAAGAGTGCCTCTATATAAATACTTCACATATCATACTAAAGAAAAGAAAAATACCAAAAGAATCTTCTCTTGATTAACTTTTTGATGTTGAAGCCTTGACTCTAATTTAATTCTTTAACCTATGCATCACAAAATCAAAATAATGTGCTAAGCAAATGCTTAATGGTGTATTCAATTTAACATATGTATAATCACATACTCTTCATGCATTAACATC
>CANXYI011033961.1:0-12283 GCA_948208565.1 Hura crepitans
ATAGTGCAAATACCCTTACTAATGGGATTTTTTGGGAAAATTCTATAATAAATTAGGGGAAACTCTCTTCTACAAAATTATAGCCCTATACATTAGTTTTCATTTACTACTAGTTTCACATTTTTGTGACATCTATATGGAGAGTTATAGCTAAAATACTCTCTACTACTCTTTAAATTGGAATTAATTCCACCAGCTAGTTTTCTTCTCTAATCCCATCTTATCTATTCCAATTCATTCCCCCCTCCAAATCACCTTTGTCCTTAGCTAATTTATACCACTCATACTATTAAAACCATCTAAGCATACCAATTTCACCCAATAAAACTAAATTAATTGATGCAAAGGTTAAACATAAAGGAATGAGATCCATTACTTGTACAATTTGGGGCTATTGCCCCTGAATATTTTTCTCTTTCCACACTGCAGTTAGTCACTAGAGGTGATTATCGGTAAGCTACTATCACTGTTAAGAGCCACTATTGGTTTTGGTTGTAGTTGCCTCTCTTTCCTCTTCTCTCTCTTCTTCTTCTTCTTTCCCTTCTTTCTTCTTTCTTTCCTTTTCTGTCTTTTCTTTTCTTTCACTTTTCCTCTTCTTCACATTTTTTGCCCCTTTTCTTTTTTTTTTTTTTCATTTGGCTAGCACCTGGCCCCTAATTAGGCAAATTTCCATTTTGATCATTCCTTTATGGCTTATTCAAATCTAGACCCCTAAGCTACATTTTTTCCATTCTATTTCATTTTATTTTTTCTTCTTTTCTTTCATTCATTTGCTTATTAGTTATTTATTATTTTGACACCATAATATTCCTAAGCCTCTAAAATTTTAAATTTTTTGAACCTCAATTTTTTGGGAAATTTAAGCTGAAACTTCGAGGAATTTTTAAAAATCACTCGGATGTCAAAAAAACATAATGTTTATTCCTAAAATCCTCATTTAGGCCCAATTACATGCTTGCAAAATTTTGCAGCAAAATTCCTTCAAAAAGTAGGCAACTAAATTTTTGGGAATTTACGGTAATTTGATTTGTAGTAGAACTTCAGGAATTTTTATACAGCTACTCAGACCTCTAAAAATTGTTAAGTTTATTTCTAAAATCCTCAAACACCTTCAATTAGAGGCATGTCAAATTTCATGGTCAAATTCCTTCGGGAACTAGGCTAGCACTATTTCGAGAAAATCATAGTTTTGCCAAAATCCTGAAAATATTCTAAACGACCTCAAAAAATTAAAATTCCTTCTCTGTTGGCCTACTTGCAATTTTTTACCTTTAATGTATAATATTTTCAAGTTCATCTAGGCTTATCTTGAGTAATTCCTAGCTCGACTCAATTTGAGCCCATAGCCCACCAACTTACAGCATGAAATAATTTATTGGTTCTGCTAAATTTTTAATTGAGGTCATTTTCACCCTTTTTAAGCCATTTGAACTTTACTGGCCAGTATGCCCTAGCTCAAGACTCATGCAAGTGATCTGGCACTCTGAGCGCACTTTCTTGGTTTTCGCGACATTATAATAGTCAAGGCGTTACACCATTTCACAAGGAATGTAGTCCGTATGAATGATCTTATTTCATTCTTGTATATTTTATCTTTAAGTCTATATAGACTCCCTCTTACTAGGAAGTTATCCGCATGAACACCTACTTTGAATTTTATTTTCACACGTATTTGTATTCCTCATTTTCTTTATGATTTTATATGAATCATTTATCTAGCATCGTTAAACATTTTCTTTCGAGTTGTATGCAAGTGATCCTTCTCATTAAAGTAGAGGTCTGAATGAACATAATATCCTTCATAAGCAGTAGTCTACAAGGACATTAGCCAGAGTTACAGAGTCTGCAAGGACTAAACGATGTAAAAATGTGACCATCTAATTACCCTACTTTATTTACTTTGGTTTTGTACTTATTGTATCTTTTGATTTGTTTTGGGTTATAATAATTAGTTAAATAACTTATTTTACATGCCAATTGCTTAATTTCACATTAAATGATTTTTTACATAATTAATTGGTGTTTTCATAATAAAATAGATTTGAGTTTTCCATATCAAAAATCATATTAAAAATGTATTTTAATAAAGACCAATCTTCTAGAGATGGGAGTTGGGCAGTTACCACTAATTCCTACATAATTATGGGTAATTGTTAGGTTATACCATAATTAATCAATAACCTGCTTTATGGATGTACAATATACCTTGTTATATTGTTTAAATATTGCACTTTACCTTTTATACATGAAAAAGTGACATAAATACTTTAAATATAGTGCATGCTTGCTTGATACAAGATTGATAAAAATTACAATATAAATAGAAGGCATATTATTTCGGCATAAATAAGATCTAAATTCTGAACCTTTCTAGTACAGAAGATCAGAGGTCCTAGTGTAAAGGCCAAGTGGCCATTCCACTAACCACTCTTGTCCCCGATAAAAATGCATAATCTCTATAGCCATCCATGTGGAAAGAGGGAATTAATAAGGTGTAATTAATTAAATGATATTTTTAATACATATACACATGGATTAAATGTAGCCATCCATTTGTAAATGGGGTGTCTTAATCCTACCCATCCACTCCATCTATAAAAATCCAAATAATAATAATACTTTATTCACTTTAGTTTCAGTATAAAATTAGCCCCCCTCTTCCCCCTTGTTGGCTAAAATTCTTTGTGTCCTTCTTTCTATTTTTGTGCCGTAATTTCTATTAAATAATCACCAAGAAATACACATAAAAGGATGATTTTTCTAGCCTTGCTTCTTAATGTATTCAAATTGTATGGGAATGGAAGAAAATTAGAGGGAAAATGAGAAAGGGAGGAGATAATTTTGAGTCCATCTATGTGTAAGTATCTTATCCCTAAGTTATATAATTTTATGACTTTTTTAGAATATATTAGTAAATATTAAAGTAAATGATTAAAGATTAGTGTGATTAATGTTATTTTTGCAGAATTTTGATATGAGATATCGTTATAGAGTTGATGAGGCATAGTGGAGGGATGGTGAAAAGGGATGAATAAGGATGAAGAATAAGAGCAATAGAACTATGGAAGGTATGTGTATTTTAGTCCTATGTGTTTGTTTTGAACATGTGTGTTTATTGCTTATGGATATAGTGAATTTCCATGTTGTGATTTGTTAAGTAAAAATGATATTCTAGGTAAATAATTAGATTTCTATTGAGAGGGCAGGAAAAGGAAAATGTGAAAAAGAGAAATTAAACTATTATAAATTGGGATAGGGGAAAATTTTAAGGAAGAAAAAATTTTCTTGTGAAGGTAAAAATTTATGAAATAAATGAGAAGAATGATGTAAAAAAAATTAGAAAGAAAATTTATAAATGGAAGAATAAGAATTTTGTACACTAAAGATGGGTTTGGGTTAAATTGTTTATAGTAAATAACAAGTTAATGTCATTTTAGGAATATATACATATTTATGTAGATATTATCATATTGATATACTTAATTAAGTAAGCATAATAATCAATAAACAAATTAAATAGATTAATATATATAGGTATATAAATGCATGTTAAGAATAATTGTAATTAATTAAAATCAAGAAATGATATGGAAATAAAAGAGTATAAGAATTTAATGTATATTTCAAATAGATGTATATTTAATGTAATGCTCGAGAATCTAGGCCTCATGAATATTACTTCTTAAGCCATGAATAGTGCCTTTTGATTATTTAAGGCATCGTGTGATGACCGAAGGGGAAGTAATAGTCATAGTTTTCTAAGGTTGATTGATATTTATTTAGAATTTCTTAATTTTGCGAGTGAATTATTGACTGAATTCCCTTTAGAGTTTTGACTCGAGATTTTAGGAGACCTCTAATTGAGAATTTCAGGAATTTTTGGCACTGAAAGCATGAATTTTAGAGGCCTAGAACATTTATTTTGAATTTTTGAAGCATAAAAAAAATGGGATGAATATGGACTTTCTAATTGACACGTGGTGTGATCTGGATTGTCTATGGTCATAACATATATAGGGGCACATGTGTTAGGGTGTCACATGTGGCAACCCTTTCTTATTTCTCCTTTTCTCCCCCATGCTGCCACTCCCTAAAGTCTTTCCTTTTGTATTTTCTTCATTTCTCTTAAATTTTTCAAGCCAAATTCAAAAAGTAAGACATCAAACTTTGCCTCTGTAATGCCCGACAGTTAAGGTCTTATGATTAGTACTTTTTTAGGCTCGAGTGATATTTCCCATAATGCGGGTCATCATTATGAGTCCAATGACTGGCATATTGGTCATAAAACTTTGATGGGCTTAAAAATGGGAAAAAAGAATGAATTAATATATTTAGGAGAACCAATAAATCATTTCGGGTTAAGAACTAGTGGATGAGGAGATAAAATGAGGTTGGGTCGGGACAACCCTGGGAGGTGCTCGAACGAACTCGAAAATACAATGCCCTGAACCTTAAAAATTCCACTGAGTATGATGGAGGAGGAATTATAATTTTCTAAGATCATTAGATATTCTTTCTGAATTTTTTATTCTGGAGGGTGAATAGCGCCAAAAAGGCAACTGTTGAATTTTGACTTAAAATTTTATGTGGGCCTTAGCTACACTAATCGAGGATTTTTAAAATAGAAATAAGAATTTTTGGAGGCCCAAGGAATTTTCTATGAATTTCTAAAGTTAAAATGGACTTAAAATGCATTTTAATCATATGGTGGCCATGTGGGCCAATCCTATGCAACCAACCCATCCTACTTAAGTGGTTACACATGTGAATCTCTTTACCTGTGCCAACCTTCATCTTCTTCCTTATGAACATCAAGAAGCCGATGCCATTGTCCATTTTTCCCCATAAGAAATGCTTTATTTCTCTCTCCTCTCTCCTCTAAACTTCATGAAAAATATAGGAAATCAAATCTCCATCATCCATAAATACTAATTCCACTAAGAATTTGAAGAAAAGAGCTCAAAATTGGGAGATTCACCACTTGAGTAAATAGTGACCAAAGTGTGTCTAAGTGCTCCAATTCTATTTTTTATTTTTGGTATAGATAGATTAGACTATTCTAAGTATTTCTATAGTTTCAGATTTTAAATTGGAGCTTTAGATATTTTTTGAGAATTTTTCTAAGACAAAAATGGTGTATGTTTAAGGGTTAAACTAACAAGTGAGAGAAACCAAGGGAACAAGGCCAAAAGTGGTAGAGAAAAGGGTGTACTCACACCCTAGGTATATGGAATAAGCTCAAACTTACTATGCCTATATGTATGTCACATTTGTGTGTATGAACATTGTATAGAATTGTCTAATTTTAGGTATAGGCATGGTATTTATGAAAAATGTGATTATAACTATGCTATTAGCATTAAAATATTAGGATTGGTAGGTTGAATTGAGAAGAATTGCATGTGTAAGTGAGGATGAAATCTTTGGCCGAAATGTTTATGTAATGGTACATGGCATGTGTGATCATGTGTTTGATACATTATGTGTGAAAATGTTATGTAAATGAAGTGTAGAAATTACAAGTAAAAAAGAATAATAATGGTACTTTATATGGCATGAAATTGTAACTTGTTTAAATAAAAAAAATATGACTATAAGCATAGTGTGATAATATACCTTATATTGGGGTTTTGGTATAAGTGCAATTGTATGAAGAAGTGATAAAAATGCGAGTTGAATAGCATAATTGATGAAAGGCATAAAATATAGAAATGACCAAATGAATAGTGTCAGTTGCGTAAATTGACCAAATGAATAGAAACTTTGCAACCGTAGGCAAAGTTATGGTATTTTGTGTATACTTCCTTATGACATGTTACGAAATGATATATTGGATTGAAGATCAATAAATTAAAGATTTATTGTTTGAATTAATAAATGGCCCATCAGTTAGACACTCACTAGATGGCTTGACCAGTTAACTAGGGGCTAGTAGCTGCTAGGTAGCTTGGTCATTTTTCGGGCTACTACTGTGTGTTGGTGTGGCAGGTGCAACCATCAAGGTTCTAACATAAACCTTGCATAGTAGGGTATTAGGAGGCCCAACTAGGCTAATCCCCACTACCCGTTTATTTGTTTATGGGTATTAGGAGGTCCCACAGGGCTGATCCCTGCTATTCACCTTTGGTTATACTGATGTGATTTGTAGGTATTGGGAGGTCCACATGTTGATCCCCACTATCTGTTAGTCTAGTATTGGGAGGTCTACAAACTGATCCCTGTTATTGAGTGAGGTAGGTGTAGTTACCTAGGTGCTAAAGGTGGGCACCTGTATAGGATAGTCCCGCTATTCGATGTCTTAAAGAGTTATCTATCTGTAATGGGCCTTTATTATAAGAAACAAGATGCAAAAATAAATAAAGTAACTGAACGTAGAAATATGTAAATACTAGAGGAATAAAAGAATTGGCATATGTAATAGATGTTGTATATTGCATGTATGCATACTCGGACATAATATGTTTGATTTATTCCACCACCGAGTGTCATACTCATCGTGTCAGTGTTCCGATGCACAAGCCACAGGTCGAGAGATGATCAGCACTAGACGACCCCAGTGTAGCTATCTTTAAGTCTTTTGGTACTTTTTGTTTTGCCTCTTTGAGTTTTGTATAGATGCACTCATGTATATAGATAAATTATGGGTTATGGGATGTCTGTACAAATGAAACTGATAAACTAAAAAGCATGCATAGTTTTGTATGTTAATGAGAACCTATTTATGCATGATTGTGTGTTGATGGGTGTATGACCCTATGATCTATGAAATGGGTATATTATGGATGATTGTTGTGATCTGGAGGACCAGAGGATCCAGATAGGGGAGTTGGTTAAGAAAAATGAGATTTGAAGTGTGTTTCTCTATAGAACTATTTGGGTTTAGTTACCTAAGCAGCCTTTATGCTACCCAATTTTCTGTAATTGTTTAATAGTGTCTATTAAGAGTTTTAACAGACTGAGTTTTAACAGACTAAAATAAGCAGTAATAAAGGAATAAATTATCTAAAATGGAATAAGGGCATGTTTGCTCAAAGTTGGTCAAACCTGAGTAGAAGTTAAATGAAAGGCCCTTGGGGAAATCCAAGGATGGGTGACCTCAGTGGGAAGTGGCATGCCTTGCTTGTTTCAGGTAGAAATGGAAATGGGGTGTTACATTTAGTGGTATCAGAGTGGGTTTAGGCATTCCTAGGCATCTTATACATGAGTGCATAAGGCTAAGGGGTTGTTTTGAGTGAAGTACACAGTCTGATGCTGATGATTATGTCTGATATAGTTTGGTACGATGAGTGACCAACCCTTCCCGAGAGAGGGGAAGAGGTGGCTAGTTATACACTGACGACAATACATGGACTAATAGTGAGTGCAGCCATTCCAGAGCCAAGTGATACTGCCTACCAACTACCACCTCAGCCTCAGCCTTAGCCTTAAGCACCGACTTCACCTGCATTGCTACAGTAGCTTGTAGATTTGTTGAGACACACTATAGTACCATCCCCAGCACTAACTCTAGTTCTAGTGGTTGTTGCTCCTCTACCTCTACTAGCTCCTCCAGTCCCTCAAAAGACAATTTTAGAGAGAGTTAGAAAGATAGGAGCTGTGGATTTCCTTGGGTCTAGGGAGGATGATGCAGCAAAGGCTGAGTATTGGTTAGAAAATACTGTCAGAATATTTAAAGAACTAGAGTGTTATGAGGTAAAACACCATGAAGTGTGCCACATCTTTGCTTCAAGAATAAGCTTATCAATGGTGGGAGAGACTGAAGAGGAAAAGGATAGTTGTGGAGTTGACTTGGGACTTTTTATTAAGGAGTTCAAGAAGTGGTATATTCCAAAGTCCTATAGAGACAAGAAGAGACATGAGTTCTTCGACTCTAGATAGGGTAGGAGGACAATTTTAGAATACGAGAAGGATTTGGACTGTCTGAGCCAATATGCAGTTGAGTTCTTATCGGATGATGAAGAGAAGTGCAAGAGGTTTGAGAAAGGCCTTAATGTGGAGATATGGATGCAGATCTCAACCCTAAAGATTTGAGATTTCTCTGAGTTAGTTGCAATAGCTTATGATAGGGAAGAGATGCTATAGGAAAAGAGAGAATTATTTTAGAAGAAGAGGACTTTCACACAAGCCAGACTAGTTTAGCTCTAGGTAGGAGCACGAAGTTAAAAGACTTTCAATAGAGCTAGTAGTCCTAGAGGCAGCAGGGCTAGCAGTCACAGAGATAGGTCCCTTCACAGAGGACTGCTCAGGGGTATCTTTTTAAACCTCGACCACATCCATTACAGTTGGCTTCTAGTGTACCCATGTCTATTACTAGGAGTGCACCACCTATGTGTGAGAGCTGCCAGAGGAAGTATTGGGGCCAGTGTTGGTAGAGGAGAGGTGAATGCTTCATCTGTGGATCTTGAGACAATTATTAGAGGGAATGCCCTCAAAAGCCAGTAGAGGCAATTTAGATATAGGTCTTAGTTGTAGCTACAGCTAGTAGGCTACCCCCAGCCAGAGGGTAGACTAGAGGCTATAGCTCCGGCACAACAATATGCCATATGTGCCCAAGAGGAAGTAGAGGCTTCTGGACTTCATAGCTAGTACATTTTCTTTACTTGATGCTTCAGTACTAACTTTGATAGATCCTAGATCCACACACTCGTATATATGCACCACACAAGTTTGAGATAGAGCCCTTGAACCATAACATATAGATCTAGATATTTAGGTGAGCAACCGAATAGGTAAAAGTGTGACAGTGAACACTATGTATAGACACTATCCTTTGATGATACCTGATTAGGCCTTCCCAGCAGATTTGATAAAGTTACCCGTCCATGAGTTTGATGTCATACTAGGTATAGATTGGCTGTCAGAGCACAGAGTAGTTATTGATTGTTAGAAGAAAAGGTTGAGTCTTCAGACCTGAGATAGGCATTAGGTGATTGTTGTGGGTAATAGAGACTCTTTGCATAATATAATTTCTGCTATAATAGCCAGGAGACTCATACAGAAGGGATGTGAAGCTTTCTTAGCCTTTATTATAGATACCAGTGTTTAGAACCCTGGCTTGGATCAGATACCTATTGTGTCTAATTTTCCTTATGTGTTTCCAGATGAGTTTAAAAATTGCCACCATGTTAGGAGTTAGATTTTGAGATTGAGACATATCCTAGTGTGAATCCTATATTGATTACTCCTTACAAGATGGCCCCAGTAGAGTTGAAAGAATTGAAAGTTTAGTTATAAGAGTTGTTAGATGAAGGCTTTATCAAGCCTAGTGTTTCACCTTGAGGAGCTCTTGTGTTATTTGTGAAGAAGAAAGATGGATCACTTCAGTTATGTATCCGTTATAGGCAGCTGAACAAGGTGATAGTTATGAATAGGTATCTATTACCTAGGATCAATGATCTTTTTGATCAGTTACAAGGTGCCTGTGTCTTTTCTAAGATTGTTTTGAGGTCAAGGTACCATCAGTTGCAGATTAAGGAAGGTGATATCCCTAAGATTTCCTTTAAAACATGATATGGGCATTATGAGTTTTTTGTGATGCCATTTGGGCTCATTAATGCCCTAACAGCCCTTATGGATTTGATAAATAGAATCTTCAAGCCATACTTGGATCAATTCGTAGTCATGTTCATTGACGACATCTTGGTGTATTCCAAAACCCGGGAGGAACATAAACAGCACCTCTAAATTGTGTTGCAAACTTTAAAAGAGAAGCAGTTGTACACCAAGTTAAGTAAATGTGAGTTCTGGTTAAAAGAAGTGGCATTCTTGGGTCACATTACCTCAACTGATGGTATCAATGTGGACCTAAGTAGGGTGACAGCAATATTGGAGTGGAATCCTCTTAGGAATGTGACTGAGATCTGAAGCTTCCTAGGATTGGCAAGTTATTACTGGAGATTCGTGAAAGGTTTCTCAATGATTGCTACTCCACTGAAAAGGTTGATAAGAAAAGATGAGAAGTTCAAGTGGGATGACAAGTGCTAGGCTAGTTTTGATTGATTAAAGTGGATGCTGACAAAAGCTTCGATCCTCACTCTACTAAAATAAGGTAAGGAGTTTGTGATTTATAGTGATGCTTCACATAACAGACTTGGTTGTGTATTGATGTAGGAAGGAATGGCTATTGCTTATGCCTCCAGACAGTTGAAGATTCATAAGAGGAATTTCCTAACACACGATTTTGAACTTGCTGTGATTATTTTTGCCTTAAAGGTGTGGAGACATTACTTGTATGGAGAGAAATGCTACATTTATATAGATCATAAAAGCCTAAAGTATTTGCCTACATAGAGGGAATTGAATTTGAGACAGCGACGATGGATGGAGTTCATCAAAGATTATGACTGCTTGATCGACTACCATCCAAGAAAGGCAAATGTAGTAGCAGATACTTTGAGTAGAAAAATGATAGCTACTCTGAGATTGATACATGCTAAAGTTGAGTACATAGTAGAAGGTGCCGTGTTGGCTGAATTGCAAGTCAAGGCTAATTTTAGGCAGCAAATAAAAGAGGCTCAGTTAAGAGACACTAACTTATTGTTGACTACGAGTAAAGTTAAAGAGGGGAAGGCTATAAGCTTTGAGTTGAGTGATGGTGGAAGCCTATATTACTAGAATAGGCTATGTGTGCCTAATGTAGATGAGTTGAGATTGCATATTTTGAAAGAAGCTCATGAACCTCTATACTCTATGCATCTAAAAAGTATGAAAGATGTACCTTAGATTAAAGCCTCATTACTAGTCACCAAGAATGAAGTATGAGGTAGCGGAGTACATAGCTCATTATTTGACATGTCAGCAGGTGAAAGCAGAACACTAGGTTCCTTCTAGATTGCTACATTTGATTGCAATTCTAGAATAGAAATGGGAGAAGATCACCATGAAATTTGTTATGGGATTGCCTTTGACTAGGAACAAGTGTGATGCTATTTGGGTGATCGTGGACAGGCTAACAAACATAGCCCACTTTATACCAGTCAAGATGGACTACTTTTTAGAAAAGTTTGCCAGATTATACATCAATGAGATTGTGAGGTTACATGGGGTGCCAATAGCCAAAATCTCATATTAGGACCCAAGATTTACTTCTAGGTTTTAGAAGAAGTTGTAGGAAGCTTTGGGTACTCGATTGACATATAGTACCGCATTTCACCTGTAAATAGATGGTTAATCTGAGAGAGTCATACAGGTGCTAGAAGACATGCTATGTGGCTGTGCCATTGAGTTTAAAGGTAATTGGGACTAGTATCTTACATTGGCTGAATTTGCTTACAACAACAGCTACTAGGCTAGTTTAGGCATAGCATCATATGAAGCCTTGTATGGTCACTAATGTATGACTCCTCTCTATTAGAGTGAAGTGGAAGAAAGCAAGATTATTGGATCTAATTTGATTCGAGATGTCGAGGAGAAAGTCAAGGTTATTAGAGAAAGGTTAAAAGCTACCTCAGATAGGCTGAAGTCTTATGCAGACTTAAAGATAAGGGATATTAAACATAAAGTTGGTGAACAAGTGTTCACAAAAGTATCATCGTGGAAGAAGATACTTCAATTTGGAAAGAAGGGCAAACTTAGCCTAAGATTCATTGGGCCCTACGAGATCATAGAAAGAGTGGGTCCTTTGGCTTATCAACTTGCCTCACCATCTGAATTGCAACAGATACATGATGTCTTTCATGTATCCATGTTGAGGTGGTACTGGTCAAATCCATCACATGTGAGAGCTATTGAGGAAATTCAAGTTCAGCTAAACCTAACATATGAGGAGGAACCAGTGCAGATCCTAGCTAAAGAAGTGAAGCAGTTGAGGAACAGGATGATTCCACTAATGAAAGTGCTATAAAGGCACCACAATAAGATTGAGGTGATGTGGGAAAGTAAGGAGCAGATGCAGATGTAGTATCCTCACCTCTTTACCTCAGGTAATTTTAAGGATGAAATTTCTTAAGAGGAGAAGAATTGTAATTCCCGAAAGTCAAGGTCTTATGAACAGTACCTTTTGGGACTGAGTGACGTTCCTTAGAGTGCAGGTTATCGTTACGAGTCTAATGACTAGTGTATTGGTCATAAAACTTTGATAGGCTTAAAAATAGGGAAAATGAATGATTAAAAAATTTAGCAGAACCAATAAATCATTTCGGGTCAAAAACTAGTGGATAAGGAGATAAAACGAGGTCAAGCAGGGATAGCCCCTGGAGGTGCCCGGACGGAGTTGAATATGCCATACCCTAAACCTTAAAAATTTCACTAAGTATAATAAAGGAGGAATTATAATTTTTTGAGG